>CAUYQV010110825.1:0-16918 GCA_963574575.1 Galagoides demidoff
GCATCACAGCTCACAGCAACCTCCAACTCCTGGGCTCAAGCGAGTCTCCTGCCTCCGCCTCCCAAGTAGCTGGGACCACAGGCGCCCGCCACAATGCCCGGCCATTTTTTGGTTGCAGCCATCATTGTTATTTGGTGGGCCCGGGCTAGGGATTTGAACCCGCCACCTTAGGTGTACGTGGCTGGCGCCTTAGCCAATTGAGCCACAGGCGCTGAGCCTACCTGTTAGGTTTTTAATCTTTCCCACATCTGGAGGTCCCTTAACCCTAGAGCAGTGGTTCTCAACCTTCCTAATGCCGCAACTCTTTAGTACAGTTCCTCATGTGGTGGTGACCCCCAACTATAAAATTATTTTCGTTGCTACTTCATAACTGTAATTTTGCCACTGTTATGAATTGTAATGTAAATATCTGATATGCAGGATGTATTTTCACTGGTTGTGACCCACAGGTTGAGAATTGCTGCCCTAGAGCACAAGCTGTCCCTGCTTAATGGTCCTGCTCTCAGAAGCATTCCAGCAGAGGCTAAGAATCAGGCCTGACACAGAAAGACTCCTGCCCAGGAGGAAAGCTGGCCTTTGGTTTCCACCAGTGCGGTAGACACAATGCTGCAGGGGGGCATCAGGTAGAGCCCCAGTTTTTGGGACACTTAGAATTTACATTTTCTTGCTCTCCTTCTAAGCCTGAGTTCTCCCCCTAACATCTCAGCCAGGCTTACCTCTCCATGACATGTCAGCTCATACCCTGTTCCAACTAACCCCCAGCCAGGATCACTGATTCTACCACGCTGGGCCCTCCAGAGATTCCCCCCCCAAAAAAGTCCACAGAAGAGCTGCTGGCCTGGAAGAATGAGCTTCATCTGGCTGGACCTGGCCAGGCCTCCCTGGCCTTCAGGGCCCCAAACAGCTACACAGATGAGAGCTGCTACTGTCCCTGCCTTTCAAGAGGGGACCAAGGAACTCATGGAAAGAAACTAACATTTGTTGAGCACCTAGCCTGTATGTATCTCCCCTAATCAACAATAATACTTCTAAAAGGGAACTCCAATTCAGGTGAAGAAGGGTTTCCTAGAAGCAAATCAGGTTTCAGAGTTAGGTTATAGCTGATACATTGAAGGGCCAGCACCCCCTCCTCCCAGCACCCATCTACACGGGGAGGATCTGACCCAGAGTCTCCTGGAGAAGGAAAGACCAGAGTAAGAAGACCTTTCCCAGCTCTGCTCCCAGGACCAGCTCAGACCCCCAAGAAGGGACAGGAGGAGCTTCTGGCAGAGGCTAGAGGAGTGTTCTGTCCCGGGAGATTTTGTGAGAGAAAATTCACTAGCCACAGTGCTTTGGGCCCGAGTGACAAGGTATGATCTGGGTTTGGGGAAAGGAACCTTCTCCCCACTTCTTGGAACTCCATGTGGTTCCAGTTCAGTGAGGACCAATGAAAACGTGATGCCACCTGGCACCCAGGCTGTCTGCAGGGTTGAGGGCAGTGGGACAGCACTGGATGTGGAATGAAGACCCTTTAAGGGGCCCCATAGTCCTTCTGTGGCTTGCAGGTCAGGGCCAGTCATGAACCGTCAGGCTATAAAGACACGAGCTATGTCCTGGGGGCTCAGAGTAGGTAGAAGTCGGGATTCTACAGACAGGAGTGACTATCAGGCATAAAAGTAGGGGATTAAGGGCAGTGTGATTTTACCTGCATCCGCAGATGGTCAGGCCAGGGGAAGTCATGCCTCGTGCACTTTTAGAGATGGGGATTGGACTCAAAGACAAGCCCCCTGCAGAGGTGATGGAGCGAATGCCAAGCCTCACCTCTTTCCAATGCACCAGTCCACCCAGGCCACCTTTAACACCCATTTTCAGGCCAAATCCTAAGAATCCTCACAGCCAAATTTGTATTTCTAAGGCCAGTGTCCTTCTACTAAGAAATCACCATAGCAGAGAGGGCTGAGTCCGCCACTGCAAACACCTGCCCTGCCCAAGAGGCAGTGTCATACCTGGTCCCCATCCTGTCATCTAAGGAACCACGTGCCTTTGTTGGTAACTTGGCCCCGTCCACAGGCCATTGGAGAAGCTGCCATGTTCTTTCCTAACACTGGTACCTGGGCCAGTGTGCTTCTTCTCTGAGATTTTTAGATTTAGAAACCAGGGATCAAAGTCAGCCCTCTCCTGTGACAGAACCTGTAACACACAGGACTTGGGGGCCATCTGTGGGAGAAACGGGTCTGCAGCAAAAGGCTGGAGCCACCTAGAAAGAGATACGGAGGTGAGAGCGATGTTGGAATCTGTCACCAAAGCTGCTCTGTGAACTAGCAAAGTCTCCTTTTTGCCAGTGGATTTTAGTCACTGGCCTAGGGAACTTTCCCAATTCCCAGGAGAGGAAGGACAAAGGGCAGCAGCGCCAGGGAAAAGAAAAACCCTGGGGGGAGGGCACTAGATGGGCTGTCCCTTGGGTTCTCCCAACAATGGCACGGGCAGCAACATTGTTTGTTTCTGGGATGGAGACCCCTCCCCGGATACCACCACCCCTCGAGCTGGCTGCTGGGTGAGGCAGAGACAGGAATGGGTGGTAGAGGCAGTTGCTAGTGTCTCTGGAGACCTTCTGATGCCTGGGGACCACCTCTCTAACCACACCATCACTCAGGCAGGGAGGAGAACTGGAGAACAGTTTGTTCTGTGTTAGGGAGCAAGAGAGTGACTCCAGCCTGAATGGAGAAAAGGGCTGGGACCTCCCACCGATAGAAGCAACATGGATGTGTGGTCAGTACTGGGACCCCCAGTGTGGCCGTACGTCAGCCATCGCTCTTTCTTGCCTCAGTGTCCACATCTGTGAAGCAGGCAATGGGAGCAGAAGATACTCTGGGCTAGAGACCCTAATCTCTGCCCAAGTTTAGAGACAACATAGCCTCACATGTGATCCCAGAGGGGCTCCTGACCTCAGCCCCTGCCAAGCTCCTCTGAACTCTACCTGCTGTGACTCTTTGTGAGTTTGCAAGCCCATGGGGCCTTCCTAAACCTGTCCAACAACAGTGGCCTCAGGGGCCAGGCAGGCTGGGACCCACTATTGGCACAAGCTATGGTCAGAAAGCTGGGTCTGGGGCAAGATCCAGTTCAACACTGATGTCTTTAGGCTCATCTGGTGTTCAGAGCAGGAGCCCAGTCCAGAGCTCAGGAGGACAGATATCCAGCCCAGCTGTTCTGGGCGAAGTGAGGGAGTTACTGACATGGCTAATCAGAGGGTCGGGATGCCAAGTAAAGCTTGTAAACTGTATAAACTGGGAATGTGCTGCTGAGTTAGATGGCTTTGGTCCAGAGGTGCCCAGGATTTATGCACACCAGGCAGCTGACCCCCTGGAGGTCAGGTGCCTGTGCTAAGTGTGGCAGTATTGCACCTGCAGTTTAGTGAGGTGAGGAAGGAGAGATTGTGGGGCACCTGCAGGACACGCTGATAGCTCCCAGCTCCAATCCCCGCCGAAAGGATGAGGTGTTATCGATGTCAGGCAAGGCCATGTATATGTCTATGATTTCTCTGCTGAGGATGGGAGACCAAGGGCAGAATGTAGAGCAGCAGGTTTGGGGATAGAGTCCTGTGGTGGCTGAGGTTTCCCCAGGCCTAATGCAGTCACAATCCACATCTGCACAGGGGCTGCGGACGCAAGGCAAACTCGGTTAGTCTATAAGGCCTGGAGATGACCCATCCCCAAAGCACAGGGACTGCACGATGGCTTTGTCAGTCTAGCCTCAGAGGTGCCTGGCGCTTGAGTGTTAGACCAAGTGTGCTATGGAGTAACCCCACTAGTGGGGGGAGACCCAAATCCCGCAGACACTCTGTGTAGCAGAGGGACACAACTTGACTCAGTTCTCAGCTGCCCACATCCCCTTTCCTCACTCATTTACCTCCTTCTGTGTATCAGGGTCTGTGGTTACATCGCGTGCTCTAGCTCCGCCCTATCCAACATCAGTCGGCTGTAATGGAAATGTTCTGTGTCCCCCTGGCACACAGTAGCCACTAGGGCTGCTGAGCACTTGACATGTGGTTAGCAGGGAGCTGAATTTTTCATTTGTGATGACTTTACTTTTAGCAGTCACATGTGGCTTGTGGTTACCACATGGAACGCCTAGACCTGGCTCTCCCTAGCCACGGGGCAGCGGAACCCCACTGAAGCTGAACACTAACTATCCATCCCGATGCACCAGGAAGTATCAGAAAGGGCTCTCTGCCCAGGGTAGGGCTGAAGGGACAGAGACAAGAAGGAAGAGGGAGAAAAGGAAGGAAAATGTGTGCCAGGGAAGGGTGTGCATTGCCTTAGTTCATCCTCATGGAGACCTGGCCTCCCCTGACCCACTACCCTACCTTACAAGTGAAGAGACAGAGACTCAAAGAATCAAGGGACTTGCCTCATCACACTGTTAGGGCCAGAGTCTAAGTCTGAACCCAGGAGTCTGCCTCCGGAGTCCACAGTTCTCCACCTTTCAGATAGCTGAGAAAGAGGGTGGCCCTTTCCTGGCACTGAAGCGGTCACAGAGTTGGACAGGGCCAAGCCTCGGGCTGCCAGACAGTTCTCCTTAACTCACCTCTTCCGGAGCTAGATCTGTCCTGTTACAATGACATTATGTGGTTTGAAGTGAACTTCTAGAAATCAGACACACCCAGATTCACATCTAAGGCCAAAGGCACGTGGCCAAAGAAAAATTATCTGTGACTGTGGCATCCATTAGTCTAGATAATTAATAGTTGATTTGATATTCTTGGCATAAAAGAAGGCAGAGTAATGCTTTGTTTGGGCTGATATTAAAATACCTCTTCCCCTGCACACACTAACTCGCTCACTCACTGACGGGCCAGATCGTGGGGTCAGAAGTGAGTTGGAAGGGAAGGAGATGAGGGTGGAGAAGGAACTCACGCTTCTTAGATATCCACTATGTGCGGGTACCACACTAACCACCTCAAAAGATTGTCTCCAGTCGTGATCATTCCTGTGAGCCAGCTATGACTGGCCCCATTCACAGGGACAGGACTAAAGCTCAGAGGGGGGAGGTGACATGCCCAGAGTCACACAGTTGATAGTGGGAGAGGATGACTTCAAAGTCTAGGTCTATCTGACTCCAAGCCCATACCATATGCCACACTGGTCTTGGTAGTTATCTAGAATAACCACCACTGCTAAGAAAGCGCTCGATCAGGTGCCATGCCCAGTCAGGCTCCTGCACAGCCATGCCTTGTCCCAGAAGGTCAGGCTCCCATGAGCAGGAGACCCCAGCCCCCAACCCCATTGTGCAACCAATGACAATGAGAGGCAGGCGTCCCCTTTCTTACCTACCACTTTCCTCTCCACCCCATGGGGTGCTGCCAGTCCAGCACAATAGTGCATTCTGTGTCCAAAGCCTCTGCTGGCAGCCCCCAGCCTTTTGCAGCCCCTCCAGACAATGGCAGGGCCCACAAAGTCTGATAGCCAGTGACAAATATATGTGAATGACCAGCTCACGGGAAGTGGCCTTCAATAGTCCGATAGCTTCCTGTATCCTGACATTGTGAAGGCCCACTTCCTGCGCTGTCTCCGAAAATACAGCAAGGCAAAGCTGGGGGGCAGGGGCAGAGGCAGGGTTTCCCTGTCTGCCCAGGCCCAGGCTCCCCTACAATGGTCAACTCATAGCCTGAGTCGCCACCAACCCCAACTGACTTCTGACTCAAGGGAGGATTCCTCACCAGCCTCTGACCAGTCCCTCCACCTCTTGGCCAAACCCCACCCAAGCTGTGTCAGAACAAAATGACCTATTTTTAAAGATTTTTACAGCCTTCTTCAGTCTCACCGCCCCCGCACCCTTCCAGGATCTCGGGCCTTCAGCTGGGAAAGGCTTTCTCGTGTGTGCTCACATACCTCAGCTGTACCGTACACACATTTCCCGGTGTCCCTGGCCATTCAGCTCGGAATGATAACCTTCAACGGCCTTACAAATGCTTTATCTTCCCGGAGTCGATAATCACAATTCACTCAGCTTCCTCTGGATTGCAAAAAGCAAAGGGAAGCAAGAGAGCATGGGAGGAGGAGGCCTCGTTTATCTCTGGGGCCCAGCTGGACTCGGGAAGGGCCCCCCCAGGTCGCATCTCCCACCACATCTTGCCTCTCCAGAAGCTGAACCTAGAGATCAAGACCACCTCCAAGCATTAGGAAAGCAGTTAGAGGGGGAGTTAATGTCTTCTATGGAGTGAGGCACCATGCTAAGAGCTTTCCCCTCAGTTACTTGGTGAATCTGGAAGTAAATTAAAGACTAGGACACAGCTGGACACAGTGGCTGACACCTGTAATCCTAGCCCTCTGGGAGGCAGAGGTGGGTGGATTGCTTGAGCTCAGGAGTTTGAGACCAGCCTGAGCAAAAGCAATACCCCATATCTACTGAAAATAGAAAAACTAGCCAGTCCTAGTGGTGCATGCCTATAGTCCCAGCTATTCAAGAGGCTGAAACAAAGAGGATCGTTCAAGCCCAAGAGTTTGAGGTTGCTGTGAGCTATGATGCCATGGTATTCTACCCAGGGTGAAAGAGTTAGACCCTGTCTCAAAAAAAAAAAAAGACTAGGAGACCAGATGCGGTGGCTCACACCTGTAATCCCAGCACTCTGAGAGGCCGAGATGGGTGGATTGCCTGAGCTCACAGGTTCAAGACCAGGCTGAGCCAGAACGAGACCCGGCTTCTAAAAGTAGCTGGGCATTTTGGTGGGCACCTATAGCCCCAGCTACTTGGGAGGCTGAGGCAAGAGAATTGCTTGAGCCCAAGAGTTAGAGGTTACTATTAGCTATGACGCCACGGCACTATACTGAGGGTGACAAAGTAAGACTGTGTCTCAAAAAAAAAAAAAAAAAAAAAAGGACTAGGACACAGAGATGTTAAGTCACTTAGTCCAGGGTTACACAGCTAATGAGAGGTTGAGCCATGCTACCCACAGCCTTGCGTGGCACTGGGGAACAGATTTAGATGTAGGGGACTGCCCTCTCCTCTCACACCTGCTCAGGACCCCGAGTCTCCTGTCCCAACATCCAGGCCTGCCAGCAGCCCTTCTCTAGCATTGTTCTCCACTTGCAACAAAGTGGCTGAATCAGCCTTGGGCCACTGGGGGGAGTGGGGTTGGCGTGGGGGAGGGGTACAGATCAAGAAGTGACAACCCCATCATTCTCTCCTGACAACTGGCATCTGAGAGCTGAGTCAGTCAGGAGTTCCAGGCCCAAAGGGTCCAAGGGTCCGGGAATCAGGAAGAACAAAGAGGCCTCTGGAGCTGGGAGGAAAAAGGAGGAGGCAGGCCCTCAGCGACTTTCCCACCCTCCACCCTCTACTTTCCAAGGGGAAGAAAGGGAAGCACAAAGCTGGGGGTGACAAGAGCCCCACGGCCAGCAGACCTGGGTTTCACTCCCGGCACGACCAACTGGGCAATGTACAACTCAGA
Organism: Galagoides demidoff; assembly: GCA_963574575.1. NCBI lineage: Eukaryota > Metazoa > Chordata > Mammalia > Primates > Galagidae > Galagoides > Galagoides demidoff. The sequence goes on from CAUYQV010110825.1 coordinate 7,427, forward strand.
CAGTTACTTTACCTCGGGGCTGTTTCCTTATCTATGAAATGGAGAAACAATCTCAGGAGGACTAACTGAGATACAGCAAAGCACCCAGCCCAGGGCTTAGCCCAAAAAGGCTCAGTGAGCACAGTTTTCCTTCTCTTCTTTTCTGGGATACACCTGTCTTGGGTTCCCAAGACTAAAGAGGTCTACAGGAGGAGGAGGGTTGCTGCCTCCTAGCCCTTTCCCAGAAGCAGAAGAAACAGGGAATCTCTGCAATCCCGGGATTCGTGGAACTGGCTGGACAGAAGGCTGCAGGTTGCTGGACCTAAAGCTTCCACCCTTTCTGCCTCTCCAAAGCTGGTTCCTGGGCCCTGGGGGAACAAAAGGCCACATGAGACCTGGGGCTGCTGATGCCTGAGAGGGACGCAGAGAGCTGGCAAGGGCAGTGCACCCTCAGAGGTCCCTGAGATGACCTCTAGCCCACCAAATGGGGTTGCACATAAGAACGATGGGGAGGTGGGCTCCACTGTTGTCTGGGGTTGATTCTGATTCCTAGAAAGCTTCTGGTCCACTTCCCCACCCTGCACTCAGGCTTTTATCAAAAAACACACAAGCTAAAAGGGAAAACCCTTCACTAGACTATCAGCCCAAAACAACCCAGTCAGGCAGGTAAATCTGGAAAAAATAATAGAAGTGATGTTTGGATTCTTGGTGTTGTTTCTTCCACTTCCTGCCAGGTAGGACACATGGAGAGTTGCAGAGCTCAGCTAAAACAAAAGCAGCAGTGTTACCCCCTTTGAAGCCAGTGTGCCCCCATCGCAAAGCCCTGGAGCTCCAGCCTTGAGGCGGAAAGGAGTTGAGGCTTTGATAAGGCAGGGGAAGGATGGGACAGTACAGGGCTGACTGTTCCTTCACCCCAGAGACCACAGGGCTAATCAGTTCACAGAGCCTTCTGGGAGTTCCCACCCTAAGGCTTCCAGCGGGAGAGGAGGAGGAAGAGCCAGCACCAGCCTCTCCCCAGGGTCAAGTGAGAGGTCAGGGCCCAGCAGACCCTGCCCTCAGTAGGCTGAGCAACTCTTCTCTATGGAGGCCAAATCGTGTCCCCTCAAAATGCATATGTTGAAGTCCCAAACCCCAGTACTTCATACTGCAATGTCTCTAGAGACAGGCTTTTAAATATGTGATTAAGTTAAAATGAGGCCATTAGGGTGAATCCAATCTAATCCACTGGTGTCTTTACAAGAGAAAAAAAAAATTTTTTTTTTGTGAGACAGAGCCTCAAGCTGTCGCCCTGGGTAGAGTGCCATGGCATCACAGCTCACAGCAACCTCCAACTCCTGGGCTTAAGCAATTCTCTTGCCTCAGTTTCCCAAGTAGTTGGGACTACCAGCACCTGCCACAACACCTGGCTATTTTTTGGTTGTAGTTGTCATTGTTGTTTGGCGGGCCTGGGCTGGATTTGAACCTGCCAGCTCTGGTGTAAGTGGCTGGTGCCTTAGCAGCTTGAGCTACAGGTGCCGAGCCTACAAGAGGAAATTTAGGCACAGAGACACTTTGCCACGGCACTACTGTAGACCTCAGTTTCCCTTCTACATTTAAACACTCCTTCTCAGAGCCCAGAGAGAAACCAGCACTGGAGGGGCAGGAAGGACAGATGCTTTAGGTCCAGCCACCTGCTGCCTCTGCCCAGCTGGTTCCACAGGGTAGCATGCTCAAAGGGATAACCGTGTGAGAGGCCGCAAAAGGGTGGCCGTCTGTAGTCAGTGAGAGTAGCCTGGGGAGAACCCTGCCAGCAGGGTTCTGTTGTCTAAGCCTCCCAGTCTATACCGTTTCACTATGGCAGCCCTAGCAAACTAAGACAGCTTCCTGGCTTGTGGAAGGATCTGATGAAGGGTCTAGGGCCCTTCCTCCTCCCACACTGCCAGCTGACATTCACAGTGGGACAGTGAACCAAGAGCCACAATAACCTAGGCAGTGTCTCTCTGGCCCAGCCCCACCCCTCAGCTTCTCCAGCCTCCTCTAGAAATCTCTATCTGCCTGGAGGCCAACCAGTGAGGGTGGGCAGGGCTGCATGGGTCTGGGGGACCCAGCTGGAGCTGGGGGTGGAGGGTGCTGCAAAACCCTAGGCAGTGCAGGCCTGGGGAGTGGGAGGCAGTGAGACAGGCCTTCGGGGCTGAGGGTCAGTGTACCCTCACCATTCCCTAGCCCCTGCCACAGCATTAATTATGCAGATCTAAACTTTCCCTCTACATTTAAACACCCCTTCTTAGAGCTCAGAGAGAAGCCAATGTATTGAAGCACGGCTAAATGTATGGAATAGTAAAAATACTACTGATCATAACTGACTATTCCTAAGTGCTAACTGTATGCGAGTCAGTGTTCCAGATGCCTTGGCATTTTTCTTTCAATCCTCACAATGACCCTGTAAGTAATACATTAGCCCCACTTGACACAAGATTGAGACGCTGAGAAGTTAAGTAAGTAGCTTCCCAGAGGACATACAGCTGTAAGCAGCAGGCTGGAGTTTGAACACAGGCAGTCTAACTCCAGAGCTGAGTTTCTGCCAGGTGGGGGTGGGAGCCGAGATCTAAGCCCATTAAGGTGCCAGCATATGTCAGCAAGGCAAGAGCAAGCCAAGGACAGGCCTTTAGGGATAACAGCAGCTGAACAATCCACCTTGTCATCAGTGGACCAAATTATAAACAAACAGGACTTCCATCTGTGGGAAATTCTGTGACCTCCTACCCTCCTGCACGTGGGGAAACAGCTTGATGAGGGTCAAAGAGGCAGAGCTACCCCAAGAGTTTATCTTTGTTCTGTGCACTGGGAAAATGAGACTGGGAAGGGGCAGGAAAAGCAGGCTGGGGCCTTCAGCAGAGGTTAAGTCACGCAAACCGCAACCACCAGAGGGGCTGTGGCTGTATCTGTGCCTGGTGGCCAGCAGACACTCGGGGTGTTTGCCCTCATCAGCAAGTCAACCCCTCTGCAGGCCAGGAGCTGACCTTGGTGTGATGAAGAGATACAAGCTGGGGGTGGGGGACTGACAGTTATGGGACCAGCTTTGCCAAGAATCCCATGTTATCATTGTGGGGGCCAATCCCACTCCAGCCACATGGGGAGGATCAGAGCTCTTCTCTCTTCTGTTCGATCTTGAGGGTGAGGGACAAGAAAAGACTTCAAATAAATACCAGGAGTCAGTACCATCAGCTTCTTGATGACGTGGGAAATCAGAGCCTGCTCCAACTCTATTCTCAAAGCTTCCAGGCCTCACCTGGCACCCTGCCTCACTCTCACAGACCCTGGTGGGGGGGGGGGAAGGCATGAGGGGAGAAGGGAGATAACCCCGTGACACTCCAGAAGCAGCAGCAGCTCCCTCAGGCTCCCCAGGAAGCCATTCCCACTCCTTCCCAAGATTCCTCTCTCCCACTGGGTTGGCCCAGGGGTCCGTGGAGAGGCTGCCAGGGAGCTCCACCTGGGAAGTGCATTACGTTATGTGGCTCCCTAGGCTCAGACCCAGGGCCTTGCCGTATTCCTTGGAGTTTCCCCATCCACCCTGCTGAGCTGCCACAGAGCTTTGATCACTGCTACACGAAGGGTTTCCTGAATGCTTTCCTGAGGACATTGTTCCCCAATGCAGAGTCAACAGGGTCAAATTCATCATGGGCTATGCTGGTCCAGATCCTACCCAGTGGGGAAATGTAGCCCTCTGCCCAAGCCCCACTTCCCCTGGGAAAATGAAGCCAGCAGTTTGTTTGGGTTTAGCTCATTACCAGCCTAGGGGGAGGTAGAGCTGAAGAAAAGCACCTCTGCCACAGCTCTAAGCAGCTGGGGTCCTCAAAGCACACACCTGACAGCCCTGCTCCCTACCCTCCAGAGAGGCTTGTCTCCAACCCAGCCCCACACCTGCTCCACCTCAGGATCCCACCCACAGCCTCTTAATTCATTCAACATTGATGGACCATGACCGTGTGCACTCTGTAAGGGGCAGAGAGATAAGACTTGGTCCTGACCCTCCAGGAAGTCACAGGGTGGGAGGAACACACACACACAAGGTCAATCCCAGTGTCTTACAACAGACGCTGGAGCAGAAGAGTGAACACAGGGCTAGGGAGGCAGAGCAGCAATGACCATCTCTGCCTAGGGAAGCTGGACAGGGACCGCACGGCTAAATCTTGTAGTATAACCAGAGCTCACCAGGCAGCCAGTGAGGGAAGAACAAGGAAGGCACGATGCATAAGGCACGTGGAGGCATCAGGTCTGCACGGGACTAACGTACTCAAGAAGTGGCAAAAACTAGATTCCGTCAGGGGGACTGATGGCAGATGGAGCGGAGGATGTAGGCTGGGGGCAAGCTGGAGAAAGATCTCACATCGCATGCAAGAGGCTTTGGTCTTTTTTTTCTGTGAGGCACCAGGAAGGTCTTTAAGGAGGAATAACCTCATCAAATATGTGTTTTAGAAAATGCTGGCAGAAGTGGAGCATTTTCAGAATGAGATCAAAAGTTTAGGCAAGCGATGGTGAGGGCCTAAAGCAGCAAGTGAGATGGAGAGCAGAGGATGGATTCCAGATGCTGAAGTGGGTCATCACAGGTAAGCGATGGAATCCATGAAGGGGGATGCGGGTTGGTGTGGGGGGAAGGGTCAAAAACAATGAGGAGAAAAAAAAAAAAGGCTCAGCGCCTGTGGCTCAAGCGGCTAAGGCGCCAGCCACATACACCTGAGCTGGCAAGTTCAAATCCAGCCCAGGCCCATCAAAACAACAATGATGGCTGCAACCAAAAAATAGCTGGGCGTTGTGGTGGGCACCTGTAGTCCCAGCTACTTGGGAGGCAGAGGCAGGAGACTCGCTTGAGTCTAGGAGTTGGAGCTTGCTGTGAGCTGTGATGCCATAGCACTCTACCCAGGGTGACAGCTTAAGGCTCTGTCTCCAAAAAAAAAAAACCAATGAGGAAACTAGCCAGGCCTGGTGGTACATGCCTGTAGTCCCAGCTACTCAGGAGATGAAGGCAAGAGAATTGCTCAAGCCTAAGAGTTTGAGGTTGCTGTGAGCTATGACGTCACAGTACTCTACCCAAGCTGACAGAGTAAGACTCTGTCTTAAGAAATAAAATTAAATATATATATATAAAACCTCAATCTCTACAACTCTGTACAGGAGGCAAACTCAGCCCCATTTTACAAATGATGCTTAGACAAGTAAGTCTCTAGTCACACAACTAGATTACAGAGCTAGGCTTCAAACCCAGGTCACCACTGTAACCACCACACTCCGTGGTAAATCCAGACAGAGGGAGAGCACGCTGTTTCACATAATCATCTGGAGTTGAGGGGGAAATTCAGACTAGAGATAGACATTTGGGAGTCATCAAGGTAGACAGTGGTGGTGGTGGGAGCCATGACTGAGGCTAAGACAGAAGCCGGATGAAGCTGAAGACCAGGAAGGAGAGGTGACAGGGGAGAGAGTGCACAGGACATTGAGAGGGAGGTGACGTCAAAGGAGAGCTCCACAAAGACAGAGTCAAATACCAGGGCTAGAACCTGACTAGGACCAAGACAAGGCCACGAGACCTGCGATGATGAAGGCTTTAAGCCAAACTGGCCTTACCCCTGTGGCAGTGGAGGCAGAGGGCAAGCAGCAAAGGGCTGTGGTGAGCACAGGAGGGGGCTGGGGGACTTGAGGAGCTTGGTTTAAAAACAGAGCATCCTGCGTTGCCGCCAACTAGGCTGCTTGCAGAACTCACACAGAGAGGGCCGGCAGTGTGGTTATGCCAACTGCTCCAGCTGCACTTGGCAGCTCAGGCTCAGAAGTGAGAAGAAATGAACAGCGGAGCCAGCACTGGCAGTGGGGGGACAGGGGCAGCAAGAGGGGGTACAGGGTGCAAAGGACTTTGGACTCTTCTAGACAGAAAAGCTACCCTCGCCGGGACACTAATAAAGATTTTTTTAACCTCTCAGTCATTGGGAGGGTCCATTTGGCATTTTTTAACCAAAAACAAAGCCAGAGTTTACCGTTGCCTTATGTAGAAAGGATGTGTGAATGGATAACTAATGTTAACAAATTTCATTCAAAAAGAAGAAACTGCTTTTAAGTACATCAGAGGCACTGCTGGAATAGGATGAAAACTGATATACCAATTACTAATTACTCTTTACTCTTCAAACTGATTCCCCCACAGGCTTCTATTTAGCAAATACTTTAAAAGAGACTGTGTACAGAAAAGGAATAAAAGCCTATTCATTTATATTTCTTTATTCAGTCTGGCTGCCATCCCAATTAGTTAAAAGGGAGGTTTCACCGGCCGTAACATGCAGCACTTGGTGTTTTCAAAGCACTACAAATTGGTCCCTCACTCTTCATACTACCAGAAGGAACACACGAGCATCTCCATTTTGCAAGGAAACCAAGGCCAGGAGAGGTGACACAGACTGCTCTTTCCCCACTTTCTTGCCTCCAAGTCCAAGGTGGTTGTCTCCACCCATTCTCCGGATCCATACCCTCTTGGGCCTTCTGGAACACCTTTCCCCCCGCCCCACTTCTGCCTCTGACTTTGCAGACTGATGAAAATACTACTTAGTAACACTGGTTCTTATGCAAGGCAGTGCCTTCTGTAAAAATATTCCAGAGAAGCCCTCAGCCACCAGGCCTGTGAGGGTCCCAGTTGTCCCTCAGCCAAGATTCCTCTCTTCTCCAGATCTCCACCTCACCAGGACCTCTAGGACACATGCAACTACTTCAGGAAACAGTGGCACTTCCTGCAATAAAACTAAAGCAGCCAACATTTATCGAGCACCTATTAGTTGCCACAAACTGTGCTAAGTAGTGTATACACATTACTTCATCCTTGCAATAACTCAGCAAAAACGTACTCACTTTACATATGACAATACTGAGGTACAGAGAGGCTAAGTGACTTGCCCAAGGTCATCCAGTTAGTCCTTGAGGCACTATTCATAACTCACATCTGTCGGACTCTAGAAGCCATTTTATTTTTACTCTACTACCCTGCCCTGGTCACCATACTTAGGGACCCACACCCAGGGAGAAAAGGAAAAGTGAGGCATTTCATTTTCACTGCCTGGCTCCAGAGGCACACTCTGCAAGGCTAATTCCACATGTTTCACTCAGCCGACTGTCCCATCAGCCCAGGGGAAGCTGACAAGAGGCAAAGGGATCCCAGGCAGGCTTGTCCTGGCAGCTGCCCAAGTGACTTGTGCTAACACAGCAACAGGCACAGGAAAGGGTCTAGAGAGAATGGAAAAGCACCAGACACCGCGCCGCTGCACTGCACTGCGGGGAGAGAAGAGATTCCTGCCGTGCTCAACAGGATAACCCTGCTCAAAAGCTACCACTGTCATACGAGGCTGGGAAGAGTGGGGGATGGGAACGCGGGAGGACCAAGCAAAAAGCCCCAAGCATAGCCACTTACTAATGCGTGTCAGTGAACTGTGACTGCTAGTCCAGTCAGAGAATCACATAATTTGGGCCATATCTGTAATATTTTTAATGTTGAAATAAATGCTTATATTATATTCTTGGGAAAAAAAAAAACAGAGAATCACATGCCTTCAAGGTGAATTGGCAAGCATAGAAGAAAACCAGTCTGTGCCCTGGTTCATCCCAGCACCCCTGACACCTGCCTTTGCCCACATCCACATAAATTCTGCTTCCCGACGTCACCTGAGCAGAGGCAAGAAAGCCTGCACTACTGCACAGCTATCCAGCAGCAGATCTCAGCCAGCCCGTGGGAAAGCACCATCTTGCTGAGAATATTAATAGACTTGCTGGCGGCAGAAATTCAGTGAGGACACACCCTAAGAAATGAAATTATTTAAAAGGGGCACAACCGAAGTGAAACTAGGAGAATGGAGCAACTTGGATTTCCAGAAACGGGGCTTCCTCGACCACCCACAGGGAGAAAGCACACCAGTGGAGACAGCGTTATTCTAACACATCTGAAAATCCAAAACTGTCTGTGGGAAAAGCTTTTTGGTATTGTTTCTGAAGCCTTCCAGTCCTCAAACGTTTTTCTTAGGTTGATATTAAACTGCATATATATGCAGGATGCCCAAAAGTGTGAGAGAAACCAGTGCTATGAACTAGTATTTGCCAGAAGTTGTTAGATTGCTAAAAATGCACACCTCTCAGATGTCATTAGGAGAGGGGCGGTTTGAAAGGTTGCAAATTAGCATGTTGGGTCAAATTAACCCCGCAGGTATGTTAGCACACTTAAAAAATTTTTAATGCATTATCAACATTTAGAAATCAGAAGTCTACACACACACACGCCCCTGTAATTTCTAGCATCTTAGAAAAATTGGGAGGCTCGGTGTGGATTGCTTTAGGAGTTCGAGACCAGCCTGAGTAAAAGCAAGACCAAGACCCCGTCTCTAAAAAATAAAATAGCCAGGCATTGTGGCAGGTGCCTGTAGTCCCAGCTACTTGGGAATCTGAGGCAAGATCTAGTGAGCCCAAGAGTTTGAGGTTGCTGTGAGCTATGACGTCATGGCACTCTACCAAGGCTGACAAAATGAGACAAAGAGAAGAGAAAGAAAGCTGGTACCACTGGGTGAGCAGCACAAATAGGAAGATGCTGAATCACTACTGCCCTCTTTCGGCAGGCCTGTACTTTCTAGTTCCCAACTGGGCCAGCCTAGTGGCCCATTTAAGCCATGAGACTGACCCCTGCCGGCAGGAGGGTTTGGTACAAGCCCAGGAAAGAGATCCCAGGTGTGGTAATGCCCAAGACTGCCACAAAGTGGCAGCACTGGCCTGTCAATGAGGCATGCCCATCAGCGGGTGCCTGTAACTTTCCAAACCATGAATTTCTTTACTTGTGTAAACAACAATCTTTCCTCACTCTCCATACCAGAGACATTCCCTGGGAAGCAACAGCAGCTCATTTCTGCATTCCCACCAGGCCTAAAGACACTGAGGACAAGCCATCAACTCAACCTGCTCTCTGCCCACCACCTTCCAGGACCAGCACCTCCCACTCCAGAGCTGGCATCTCTACAAGCAATTCCACCCTCACCCATCAGGTCTCAGGGGTGAGAGATCCTGAGATAAGAAGCCCCTTTCAGAGTCAGATTTCATTCATCAATTGCTCCTTACTTCCCTTTGCTCTCTTAAACAAGTCAGCTTCACTAACCCAGCCCTCTGCTCTCACTCCCCTTACAACCTCACCAGCAATATGTTGGCCCTTTAGGAAAGACATTTGTATTATGCACAAAGACACTACAATTGCTCATCCTCCATGGCTTGTGCCTGTAACTCTAGCACCCTGAGAGGCCGAGGCGGGTGGATTGCTTAAACTCAGGAGTCTGAGACCAGCCCGAACTACAGCAAGATCTCATCTCTAAAAAAAAAAAAAAAAAAAGGTCAGGCATTGTGGCAGGTGCCTGTAGTCCCAGCCACTTGGGAAGCTGAGGCAGGAGTTGGAGGTTGCTGTGAGCTGTGATGCCATGGAACTCTACCCAGGAAGACTGAGTGAGATTCTGTCTCAAAAAAAAAAAAAAA
>CAUYQV010110828.1:0-10692 GCA_963574575.1 Galagoides demidoff
GCGCCTGTGGTCCCAGCTACTTGGGAGGCAGAGGCAGGAGACTCGTTTGAGCCCAGGAGTTGGAGGTTGCTATGAGCTGTGATGCCATGGCACTCTACCCAGGGGGATAGCTTGAGGCTCCATCTCAAAAAAAAAAAAGAACAAACCTATAGAACCTGTCTTGTTTGTAACCCAGGGACTGCCTGTATATGTTTCTTCATACTTTTATTTTAGCCTGCCTATATCATTAAAGTGGGTGTCTATAAACAACTTATAATTGGGTCTTGCCCTTTTATCCAATTTGACAACATCTGACTTTTAGCCAATGACTAGTTGCATATGAAGTGATTATTGACATGTTTGAATTAAAATTTATTATAGTAATTGCTTATTTTTACTTATTTCTATCTATGTTTCTTTTTTTCTATTTTCTACCTGTTCTTGGGAAGGTTGAACCTTCTGTGTTATTCCATTTTATCCCTTTTATTGACGTATTATTTATACTTTTAAAAAACATTTTAAGTATTGACCCAGGATTTCCAATATATATATTTACTGAATTAGAGACTTTTTTCAGATATTATTATACTTCTTCTTATGTACTGTAAGGACCTTAGACATTGTTTCCTTAATTCTTTCCTCGTTCTTTCTGCTGTTATTGTCACATGATTTGCCTTTAAATATGCTACAAATATACAATTTTAATTAACTAATAAATTTACTTTTAATTAATAAAAAGAAGAAAATTTTATTTTATTTCAATTTATTCCACTTCCAACAGTTAATTTTTTTGTTTATCCAAGTTTCTAACTTACATCTTTTTTTTTTTTTTTTTTGAGACAGAGCCTCAACCTGTCCCCCTGGGTAGAGTGCTGTAGCATCACAGCTCACAGTAACCTCCAACTCCTGGGCTCAAGCAAGTCTCCTGCCTCCACCTCCCAAGTAGCTGGGACCACAGGCACCCGCCAAATGCCTGGCTATTTTTTTTTTTTTTTTGGTTGTAGCCATCATTGTTGTTTGGTGGGCTGGGGCTGGATTCAAACCCGCCACCTTAGGTATATGTAGCTGGCACCTTAGCCATTTGAGCCACAGGTGCAAAGCCTCTAACTTACATCTTATTTGCATGCATATTTAACAATTTTTGTGGAATAGGTCTTCTAGCAATCAATTTCCCCCATTTCTATTTTTTTGAAGAAGTACCTTATTTATCCTTTTTTTTAAATAAGATGTTGCCAATAAGTACAGAATACTGTGTTAATAGTTTATTTCTCTTTGAGCATTTTGAAAAGATGTCATTTGTCTGACTTTGTGATTCCATGGTTCTTGTAAAAAAAATAGTTGTCATTCTTTCAGCTATTTCCCTACATATAAACTTCTCATCAACTCTAGCTACTTTTAAGATTTTCCTTTTCTCCCCCCAAAGTTTGGCCTACGTGTGGTTTTGTGTGTCTACGGGTGTTTGGAGTTTGTTCTTGAGCCTCTGGGTTCTGTGGGCTTAAGTTTTTTCATTAAATTTGGAAATATTCTGTCCATTATTTCTTTAAATATTTCCTCCCCATTCATGTCCTTTCCTTCTGCTCTAATTATACAAATGCTACACTGCTTTGTATCATCTCACATGTCACTAGAATCATGTTCTTTTATTCCTGTCTTTTTTCTGCATGCTTCAATTATGGATAATATCCTTGGATCTATCCTCAAGTTCTCCATTTCTTTCTTAGGCAATATCCAATCTACTAAAAAATGCTTGTCCCTCTCTGGAATTCAGCTCATCAAAGTTTCCTGCAGCCTTTGCTCTTTGAGAACTGTATAGGAAAATTTTATTTTTATTTTATATATTTATTTCTTGATAGGTATCCTTCTATATCCTAACGCTGTGATATTTCCTTTAACCTTAACGAGTGATTGTCAGTGACTCGCTACATAGCTTCTCTCTTCCTATCTACCCCCTTTGACCTTAGCCTTCTAGCCTTGCTTAAACTGAGCCAGATAATTTCTTGGTACATAGGTTGGTTTTTAGTAGTTTTCAACCTGGATGTACATAAATATGTGCCACCAGGTTAAATGGGAAGAAGGAAGCTTTGTAGTGAGTCACTGACAACCTTAGATGTTTCAGTTGATAAAGTTGAAGGAAAGGTCGCAGGGTTACAGAAATCAAACAGGTGGGAAGGAGGAGGGGGGGTAGATGAAACCACACCTAACAGGTACATGTGTACACAAACTGGGTGATGGGCACACTTACAACTTAGAATCAAGTTGTACAAAACCAACTGATGCAACTAAAACATTTGTATCCTTGTAATGTGCTGAAATTTTAAAAAAGCAAAAAGCTTATATATGACTGTTCATAGCACTTTTATTCATAATAGTCAAAATGTGAAGACAGTCTAAGTTTCCATCTACTGGTGAATAGATAATCAACATGTAGTGTATCTATCAAATAGAATTTTGTTCAGCAATAAAAGAAACAAACCATTGCTACATTATATAACCTGGGTAAAGCTCAAAAACATTCTTCTCAATGAGAGAAGCCAGACACCGAAAACTACATATTGTATGATTTCATTCATATTCAATGCCAAGAAAAGGCAAATTTATAGAGACAGAAATCAAATTCTGGAGATGGGAATAGGAATCAACTGCACGTGGGTGTAGGGCATTGTCAGGTATGATAGAAATATTCTAAAATGGCATTGTGTTGATGGTTGCACAATTTTATATTAATTTACTAAAGAACTGTACACTCGAAATATGTCGTCAGTTTTATAGTATGTAAATTATACCTCAATAAAGCTGCTGAGGAAAAAATAACATCATCTGAAGTGTTTTGCAAGCAAAAATATTTTGTGTACCTACTCCCATTGATTTTAATTTATTTGAATGTGTCTCAGGCATCCAGAATGTGTTTATTTGAGCACCCAGGATGATTTGAATACCATGGAGTTGAGAAGAATTGAGAAGCACAGTGCCTTTTTAGGAAGCTTCCTAGCATGACACGGAAATTTCACAAACAGCAGAAAGGCAGCAGCTTTAAATTATCATGACAGTTTTACACTAGATCAAATAACCTGATGATGAAAGCTGAGAATTTTTCATATGCATGCTGAAGGAAAATAAAATTCTTCCTTAAATTTTGCCCAGTGGAACTTGTTACCATTACAAAGAAGAGAACTATCCTTACAGTCACTTTCTAGTCAATTATTTACAAATCTGTGGTATAGAAGTTACTAGATGACATAACAAAAGTCCCAGATAGTTGACATTTATACATATGCACATATTTATAACAAAGGGGTTACAGAGATTGAAATGTTTACTTTTGCTTCAGCTATTTTTATTTTTTGGTTTGATTTAAGCTTGATTTTATAAGAGCTTTATTATACTGTTATCAAGAATCAAAATTTCTTTTGATTTTAGAAAGATGCCTCCCAAATACCAGTATCAGAGCACTGGGGAGAAGTTACAGTTCTAGCTTTCAGTTTCAAGGGGAGAAACAAGAGGTGGTTAATAGAAATTAACTAATAAAAAATTTCTTGGCACCCTTACCATGTGTGTTGAACAGGACAGTTCAGATACATACCCTCACCAGCTGTCAGTCTAATTGCACCAGGGACCTTCTGGTTTTCCTGCTCTGGCCTCTTCCTGCCCTCCTGGCCTAGCTCAGTGTGCTCATGAAGCTCTGAGGCTCCTCCCCTTCCTCACCCTTCTGTCTTCCCCTCTATACCCACTGTCACAGCAGGGAGTTAACCTGTAGAAAATCTGGTCACAGAAATCCCCAGGAAGGCAGTGAGGGGAAGAGGTTATGTCCATTTTAAAGCAAGTCTAGGGAGAAGTCAGCGTTTTCTGTGACATATTCTGGGCGTCTTATTTCTTACTAGTTTATTGTCCTGCTGCTCCTCCTCTGACTTGTGAGGAAACAACTTTGTAAAGTTAGTTGCAACATCGGAAAATCTCTACTATGGTTATCAAGCCTTGGTTATAGGTCCCATCTCCCGCTTTCCCATGGGTGTGTACTGCCAGTAACCTGGCTTCGAGGTGGAGAGCGTGGGTGATCGAAGCTTGACAGGGTAGATGTTTACTCAGTGCACTTAGTCCTGCTGGAAAGCAAGGGTAGATCCAGAGATTTAGGTGTAGAGTCTACAGTTAGGTGAGCAGGAGGAACAAGCCTCTAGCTAGGGTCAGCTGCCCTGGTCTCTCCTCCCATCTCATGGGATGAAAACATGAGTAGTCAGTCCTTCCTTTGCAGTGAAAGGCAGTGATAGATGCGAGTGGGGATGGCTTCTTTGAGTGCACACATGTTTATATTCATCAGGTGCACAACACCTTGTTCGTGGGGTTGCCGGGTAAAATGCAGATGCCCAGTTACCCTTTAATTGCAGATAATTAGCATATAATATTTCAGTCTGTGAATAGGGTTAACTTAAACTAAAAATTATGCACTGGTTACCTGCAATTCAAATTTAGTGGGGTGTCTTCTGTTTCTATGTGAATCTGGCAGCCCTACTTGCTAGGCCCTGGATGTTTGCTGGGGCTTGAGTCAGATGGGGTCACTGCCACGTGGCTCTTACAATGCTTGTTCTAGGGTCTAATCATATCAGGTTGGCCAGCAGGCCTGGGTCAGAGGGAGGTCTTTCCCCAAATACCTCCTATAGGTCTGGAGACAGGAATGGCCCCCACCTTGCACTACTCATATTCTCTCAGCCAAGGAGCAGAGAGAACCTGATGCCTTTTGGAGCCTGTCTGTTGTTGGAAGAGATCGGACCACTAGCTGTCTAGCATTGGGCAGTGCAGTGTAGTGAGGAGAGGGCTGTCTCTGGTGGCTGTGGGGAGCCCAGAGGAGCCAGCCAGGGCTTTCCCCCACCCACCGTCTCCAGAGGAGGTGTGGACCTCCCCAGCTCCTGCCTTCATCATTCGGCCTGCACCTCAGAAGACACTTCATAGCCCTGCCAGGGTGACACCACACCAGGTGGCCAAGTAGGATTCCTGCTTTCTGTCTCTGGCCATTCCTGCTTTCTGACTCTTTCCAAGAGTCACCATCCCCACCTGAATGAAATATGAAGCCCCACTTTCCTGCTGGGACCTTCCTGTGGCCCTTCCAGTGTCTTCTATACTAGATAAAACTCAAGCTCTCTCCTGTGGGGCCTGTGGCGTGTGAGGACTGCTTCCCATGCTGGCTATTGGCCGCAATGTCTACCCAGCGGGCACCTGACATCCGGCCCTCACAGGATGTGCACACTGTGTCCCCTGCTAGTGCCGTCTATGTTCTGACTCACTAACCGTGGGAGCAGAATCCCTTTGTGTGATGGTCCTGTGGCTGCTCACCATTTCCTTGAGCTTCTCTTTTTGGGACACCCCTTCAAGATGGGCTGCCTGGTTCCCATCCCTGTGCCTCTTTTCAGTATCCAGGATGTGATATCTACATCTCAGGTCAGCCCTGCTGCTCCATATCCCTGCTCTGGCAGCCCAGGGCACTGCAAAGCCCTGGGCCCACATCCTCCCTTTCCTCGGGCCCCTCAGGCCTGCACATACCAGTGTCCTATGACTCCATCCGGAGACCAATCCCGAGTGCCTTACAGGAGTGGCAGGAGTGAACTCACTGAAGGGTGGACAGTTGCTAAACTGCCCTGGGTTCCATCCCAAGCCCTCCACTTACCAGACATATGGGCAATTACTTTAAATCTCTGGACATGAATTCCCTCAGAGTATGAGCATGAGCACCTACTTCAGAGGGTCGTCAGGGGAGTAAATGAACCCCCACCTGGAATGCTCTTAGGGTAGGGCATACCCTACATGCTCCAGCATAGCATTGAAGAGAAGGCCCCCACAGGTCTCTCCTTACAGGGTGTAAATCCTGATCCCATCATTTGCTAATTATATGACTTTGAGAAAGCTGCTCACATTTCTGTGCCTCAGTTTCCCTTTCCATAGAATGGAAATGATAATATTGGACATAGAGGGTTATTAGAAGAATGAAATGAGTATTTGGGCATACTTAGGATAGTATACATATGTATGCTACAGGGTATAATACATGCGCAGTAAATGTTGGTTATTGTTGCCATCAACCCTGAGACTCCTCAAACTTTCATCTCTCCTTCCCACCAACTGCCACATCCTACTGATTTTACCTCCTGTATCACTCAAAGCCCTCTTTCCCCTGTCATCTCACCTGGACCATCACAAGCCCCGTGCCCCGACTCAGCCAGCTTTGTCTTCCTCAAATCTATTTTCTAAGAGTCACCAGCCTCCAGTTGAAATGAAACCTGAAGTCCCACTTTCCCGCTGGGACTCTCCTGTGGCCCTCCAGTGTCTTCTATATTGGATAAAACTCAAGCTGTCTCCTGTAGCCATGGAGTACCTTCCCTCTTCTCCCCCCTATCTGCCGCCCTCCAATCCACGTCCTGCTACACTCCCACTGCTCCTCACATGCTTGTTTCCCTCCTCTGGTAAGTTCTGGTTATCTCTGAGACCCAGTTCAGGTTGTCATGCCCAGGACACCCTTCTGGAGCCTCTCCTGGAATATGAAGCCCCTTATTAGCTTCTTGGAGCAGCATCCTGGGCCCCTCTTGTCATTGCCCCAGGACTCTTTTTGTGACTGTGCATTTTGTGAGCACCAAAGTCATGCATCCCTAGCGTGGCCTCCACATCTGGTAGTGCCTGGCTGTCTGCGCCGGTTACTGCAGCTAGTGGAATACAATTGCCTTGTGTAGCTACACCACAAGGCTGTGGGTTTGGTTGCAGCTTTGGTTTTAAATCATGGGATTGTCTCTGAGGCAAAAGTTTCTTGTTGTGAAGGAGTCCAAGAGGTAGCCGGCCAGGGAAGTTGGCAGCTGATATCTCCCTTTGGAATCATCTAGTGGGATTTGCTACAAAGATTAATTTCCTAGTTTAGCAAATGACTAACAACTAAAAAAGAAAAAAAAAAAAGGGTTTTGCAGGATACCAGCCCAAAGGAGTATTTTGGGGCTGCTTCTCCTTTTGTTTATTCTAGGCCAAATGTGCAGCTCAGGTAGGCCAGGCTGGGCTCTAGGCAGGAGGGGCCTCAGCATTGTCCACTGGACTTAGTCATTTCCTTGGGCCTTCTCTTCCTACCCAACACCTAGAATGATAAAATTAAGATAATAGCTAACACATATTTAAATGCGTTCCATGTACCAGGCACTGTCTTAAGATTTTATATACATTAACTCATTTAATGTCTCAAGACAAATCAACAGGGCAAAGATTTTTCTCTCTTTGTTTTTTGATTGATGTTTCTACAGCATCCAGAACTGTGCATTACCAAAAGTAAGATTGTATTAATATTTGTTGAATAAATGAATGGGTGGAACAGCACTTTACAGTTTGCAGAAACTCACCCAGGCTTCCCTTTGTCAAAAAATGGAGTTTAGGTTAGTGAAACACTTTAGACAACCTTCATCAAATGGATACTACGATGTGTGCACTGTATTGTTTTTAATATAATTCTAATATCTTCTTGCCAAAAAGTCTTGTTTGATCTTTTTCTGCAAAATAAATGTTTGTAAATTAAATCCTGCCTTTTCACGGACGTCGGTTTTAGAGATATTCTATCTTCATTTCTCATGAATATTGCCATAATGGTGAGGCGTAATACTTGTTTTTGCTTTACCACTTCTTCAAGTAAATGTAACCCATAAGCAAATATCTTGCATTTCTAGGGAAATTACCTATTAAATAAACATCTTGTCACTTTACTCCAGCTAAATGATTTTGGTTGTGAGGTTGGAGAGCAGCCTTTGCTTTTGCTGTAGGATAAGGCTCAATGCAACATCTTTTATCTGTGTTGGGTTCGCCACGTACAGGTTTTATTGAAGAAACAAGGATATTCAGACATTAGAAAATGCTCCATGGATGGAAGAAGGTAAATACCTTGAGCCAAAAGTTTAGTTTATTATATCTCAAACAAGAAGCAGTATAATGAATCCAAGTATGTGCCGAAACTATCAACACAGCTTTGCCATCTTAACAGGAATAGTGAAGAAGCCTGGAGAGTGAGTGGAGATGAAATCGCAACAGGCATTTTCTATGGCCTGTTAAGAATTATATATTTTTTCTTGCAAGGAGTTGTCCAAATCCTGGAAGAAGCGGTAGTCAGTTAGTACAAGGTCTGGTACATATGGTGGGTGACAGAGAGCTCCTGAGTCCAGGTTTTGTAGTTTGAGCACTGTTTGTGAGACAGCGTTGTTGTGCAAGAGGATTGTCCTGTCTCTATTGACCAATCTCTGCTGCTTAACTGCAAGCATCCTCATCATTTCATCCCACTGGTTGTAGTAGGCATCTGCTGTAATCAGTTAACCAAGTGTCATGAAACTGTAGTGGATAATACCAGTGCTGGACCCCAAAACAGACACTGTTCGCATTTCTTGATGAATATTAGGTTTGGGACTCTTTTGGCACTTTGTCCTTATCCAACCATTGTGCCAAATGCCTGTGATTGTCAGGAAGAGTCCAGTTTTTATCACATGTTTCAATATGGTGTAGAAATGTTTCACGTTTATGTTGTGGCAACAAAGAAAGGCAAGCTTGGAGGTGATCCCTCTGACGCTCATTAAATTCACGCAGAACCCATCTATCCAGTTTCCTTTCATTGCCGATTTGCTTGAATGGTCCGGAATTGTTGGAATAATAACCTCAGCCTCACTGTTAATTCATGTGCAGGTTGAGATGGATTTACTTCCACTCCAGCTTTCAGTTCATCATTATCCCCCTTGGCCTCAGGTCACCCACATGACTCATTTTGAACATTAAAATAACCAGAATGGAACTTCTCAAACCATCAGTGTACTGAGCGTTCATTAGCCACATCCTTCTCAAACACTTCATTGGTATTTTGAGCTGTCCGTGTTGCATTGGTTCCACAATGGAACTCTTTAAAAAATACCATGAAGTTTTGACTTATTGATGGCTTCACAAAAGTTGCTCTAAAATTTCTTTTGAAAGATAATTATAAGCCCAAAGGTATATGTGAAAGAATGAGGATGCAGCTTCACAATAAAAACAAAACAAAACGAAAACCAAAAGCCAAGAAGTGTCAAAGTGAAATGTCAGAGATCAACTGTGAAACTTAGTACTTAAGGGTATTGGACATTTCTTACTTCGTAACCTAAGCCATGAAGTTTATAATATACGTAGAAAGTATGTCTACATCTATGTACATCATACATTTTTATATGTATCTTCATATGTAAAATTTCAACAGTAGCACAATGGTTGGGAGAGTGTAATGCAGGTATCTTGTTTTGTTACAAGATTCTTATGTGTGAAATTGTATTAACACTCTTCGAGGCAAGAATGTGAGAGGTCAAAGTCGCATGTTTAAATCATAGAACAATCACCAAAAAATAATAGTGGCATAGTCAAAAAGGTAACAGTGGAATACTAAAAGTTATTCAGTTAATCAAAGGAAGACAGGAGCAGAGGAAACAGGAACAACGAACATAATGGGAGTAATAGGAAAAAAAATGGAAGGATAATAGTTTTAAATTCAATCATGTTCACTGGTAATTACATAGGTGTAAATAGTTTAAATAGTCCAGTTAAGTTTGGAGATTGTCAGACGGGATTTAAAAAAAAAAAATTCACCTAGATGCTTTCTTCAAGAAATCCATTTAAAATACAAAGACAAACATGTTAAAAGAAAAGTAAAAAAGTAAAAAAATATATACTTATAAACACTAACCAAAAGAAAGCTGGAAGGGACATATTAATATCAGATAAAGTAGACTTCAGGGAAAGGGATATTACCAGAGATAAGTAGGAACACTTATAAAGCAGCTTATTTATTAAGAAGCCCCAACAATCTGAATGTGTGTGGACTTATAGTTCTAAAATTCATGAAGAAAATTGATAGTACTGAAAGGAGAAATTAACAAATCCAAAATTATAGTTGCAGATATCAAGGCTTTTGTTTGAATAATTGATAAAAACAGGAAATCAGTAATGATACAAGAAATATGAGCAATAGAACTAATGAACTTGACTTAAATGTTATAGAACACTTTATACAACAATAGCAGATTACATATTTTTTCAAGTGCACATAGAATATTTATCAAGACAGACCATGTCCATTGAAAAGGGTCAAAATTATACAGAGTATGTTTTCTGATTAGAATGGAATTAAATTTAGAAATCAATAACCAAAAAATATCTGGAGTAATCCCCCAATATTAGGAAACTAGATGACACACATAATTCATAGATTAAAAAAAGAAATCATGAGAGAAATTAGAAAATGTTTTCAACTAAATTAAAATGAAATACAAGACATCAAAATTGTTTTAAAAAAAAATGCTTAGAGGAAAATTTACATCTTTAAAAAAAGGCCCAAAACCCATGTGTAAATTTCCATTTTAAAAAGCTAAAAAAAAAAAAAAAAGTTAAACCCAATGTAGAAGAGAAGAAATCACTGTAATAAGAAATGGCTAAATGAGGATGCAATATCCTAAACAACATATTAACAAGTTGAATTAAAAATTAAAGTTGAGGCTCGGCGCCTGTGGCTCAATTGGCTAAGGCGCCAGCCACATACGCCCAAGGTGGCGGGTTCGCATCCCCAGCCCGGGCCGCCAAACAACAATGATGGCTGCAACCAAAAAATGGCCGGGCATTGTGGCAGGCGCCTGTGGTCCCAGCTACTTGGGAGGTGGAGGCAGGAGACTCGCTTGAGCCCAGGAGTTGGAGGTTGCTATG
>CAUYQV010110829.1:0-27261 GCA_963574575.1 Galagoides demidoff
CGGGTGCCTGTGGTCCCAGCTACTTGGGAGGCAGAGGCAGGAGACTTGCTTGAGCCCAGGAGTTGGAGGTTGCTATAAGCTGTGATGCCATGGCACTCTACCCAGGGGGATAGCTTGAGGCTCCGTCTCAAAAAAAAAAAACAGTACTGAGAATTATGGGGACGATCATCTAGGGGTCACTGTGCTTTCCTGTCAAAGGATGCCTGTGTGTGGGCTTTGGTCAGGAGAAAGGAAGCAACACAAACCAGATTTCCCCCCAACCTACAGTAATTCTGGAATGACTAAGTATAAATTCATTTTAAAGTGAGATGTAGGCCAGCTTTGCCAAGCAGCAAAGCCGCCTCCCTTTTTCCTTTATTTTTTTTGGTGACATTTTAGTTCTATATTCCCAGCCTATTAAATGAAGTTGAATTTTGATTAGTGTGGGGTGATGGACATGATATTTCTCATGGAATTATTTATGGGAAGGCTACGAAATGGGATTGTTGTTCTTTGGGGGAAGAAGGCAAAGCACACAGTTGGATTCCATTGGGTTGAGTGAAATTGGGGTGTGATCACTTTTGCTGAGGAAAGAGCAAAACATGGAAACAAACAGGGGAAAGGCAATTGGTTAATCTGTGAGACGGAAACTGTCCACCCATCTGCCTCAAGGGGTGGTAGTGAAGATCCAGGGAAACATTGGTAGTAACATATGGGAGATCAGAAGCTGCCCTGGGGGGGCAGACACACTGGCAGAGCTTATTCTCTGAGTGGGCATCTGAAAATAAACTTGCCAAATTGCGAAGGATGGCTTGGCTGGTGATTGCTTTGTGTAGGGGGCCTTTTCTATTTCTGAAACTTTGAGAAACAAAACAGGTCTTTATGTGAAATCCTCATCTAGTTAATGTTCGTCAAAGCCATCTTGCTTTTCTTCTTCCATACTCCCCGTGGTTAGAGAGCGCATGGGTCACTTGTTGAACACCTATGTGCTTTAGGTACCGTGAGGTCACTGATGAGGGAATCATCCAAATCACTGGGCTCAGCGGGGGAACTTAGCTGCCTGGCTTCACTTTCCTGACCTGTAAAACATGATGTGTCCCTGTTGTGTCCTCTGTAGCGTCTGAAATTATTGTTGTAATCTGTTTTGATTGACAGTATGGTTTTATCCAGGATGGGGAGTTATGGATTCTAGCCCTGTGCCTTCCACTATCCTTGTGATGTTGAGTTCATCACTCCACCTCTATGAACATGTTTTGCCATTTGTAAAATGATCATTATAATGTAAAACTATGTCCTTTTAAGATATATTTTATAGGCTCAGCGCCTATAGCTCAAGCAACTAGGGCACCAGCCACATACACCAGAGCTTGCGGGTTCAAATCCAGCCCCGGCCTGCCAAACAACTATGACAACTACAACCAAAAAATAGCCAGGAAAAAAATTTTTTTTTTAAATAAAAAAAAAAAATAGCCAGGTGTTGTGGCGGACACCTATAGTCCCAACTACTTGGGAGGCTGAAACAAGAGAATCGTCTTAGCCCAGGATTTGGAGGTTGCTGTGAGCTGTGACACCACGGCACACTACTGAGGGTGATAAAGTAAGACTCTGTCTCTAAAAAAAAGATGTACTTCAGCAGTTGCTTTCAAAGAGATAACCTGTGTCTAGGTTATGGTTTGGCATTCAGTTGACATGCAGTTTAGATTCTGTTCTCTGAAGAGAAAGAAACTAGCTTTGAGATGTTCATTTGTGGATTCTTTTTTTTTTTTTTTTAGGGACAAAGTCTCACTATGTTGCCCCAGACTGGAGTGCAGTGGCTATTCACAAGCTCACAACACCTCCGATTTCTACCCTTAAGTGATCCTCTTAGCCTAGGCCTCCCCGGTAGCTGGAACAACAGGGACAGCCCCACCTGTCTGACTTGTGGATATTTTAATTAGGCTACCCATCAAGCTGCAAGCCCAAGTTCCTGGAGGGCAACTCACGACTTTCATCTCTGTCCCTAGTGCCTACCTTATAGTTGGCATTTACTCATAGTATATTCAATAAAAAGAAGGCCTAAAGCTTTAGCCAAACAGGATCAAAGCAGGAGGCCCTTACAGAACCTAAGGTGTGATGGTAAAGAGTCTTGAACAGGACAGTGCCTGTGGCTCAGTGAGTAAGGCGCCGGCCCCATATACCGACGGTGGAGGGTTCAAACCCAGCCCCAGCCAAACTGCAACAAAAAATACCTGCGTGTTGTGGCGGGCGCCTGTAGTCCCAGCTACTCGGGAGCCTGAGGCAAGAGAATTGCCTAAGCCCAGGAGCTGGAGGTTGCTGTGAGCTGTGTGACAACACAACACTCTACCGACGGCAATAAAGTGAAACTCTGTCTCTACAAAAAGAGAGAGAGAGACTAGAACAGTTAGAGGTCCTGAGGAACAAGCAAGAGATTGAGTTTTATATATTTTTTGCGATCAAGCAACATTTGCTTATCAGCTCTTTGTGTTGTTGGCTGTTAAGTCTAAGAAAAGGTTGACAGTCTGTGACTTGCTGTCCTCTGTGTGTTACAGCAACATGGCCAATGCCCTGGCCAGCGCCACTTGTGAACGCTGTAAAGGAGGCTTTGCGCCTGCAGAGAAGATCGTGAACAGTAACGGAGAGCTGTACCACGAGCAGTGCTTCGTGTGCGCGCAGTGCTTCCAGCAGTTCCCGGACGGACTCTTCTATGAGGTGAGTGAAACTGGGCAAAAGCAAAGGGGCACCATCCCCTCCCTCCCCTCCTTCCCTTCTCTTCTGAGGCTGCCTCCTTTATTTTCAATTTCATTATTGGAGATTAAATTAATGTGTCAATTCTGCCAAGTATTTGGTAGCTGTCAGGTCGGAGAGGGCTTATGTATGGAACATGTGGGCAGCAGCTTAGATGGGATGACCTTACAGAACGCCCTATTTAAACTGTTCAATTCATTTTCCTATTTCAGACCCCACATTACCCTGTGACTTGGCCTTTCAGACCTAAGGACTTCAGTGCCACACACAAAATCCTTTCAGAATCTTCAGCCACGATTTCTCTGGCCTCTCCCCTCAGGTCCCCACTTGCTTGCCTCTACATGCACCTTGCCGATCCTGCCTTTGTGTTATTGCATCGTCTCAGGGAACCACTGGACATGCTCTGTAAAGGAGAGTGTGTGGTGTGTCCCCGACCCGTGCCTTCCAGCCACGAGGAGGCTCTCCTATGCATTTATTTTCTAAAGAAGATCTTGTTTGAAAATGAGCATTGGAGGAACCATACTGTCTAGATTTAGGTCTTCTGTGGGTCTGTATTCTTTTCCAGATATTTTTCTTGATCTTCCATTGTTAATGTGAGGTCATACTTGCTTTGTAGTGTATTCAGTATTCTCACCGTTATGAAACCACTTCCTCATAGTAAGTGTGAATTTCGGGGGATGGTCTAGGGAAGCTGACCCCCATCTGTAAGTGAAGGTAGGTTTTGCCTGTGTGTGTGTTTGTGTTAGACCAGTTGGTAATTTACATTTACCATCTCCCTCCTTATATGTTGCGTATGTATGTACATCTCTGTGTGATAATATATCTAAGTAGGATTATTTTATAGCTGGGGACGGCTGCTCTTCTAAATTTCCCTGTTCTACAAGCCCATGCCTGAGGTCATTAGCAAGTCACTTGCCACATGGGCAGCATTTACCCATAGAAAGAGTTCTTCTGGGAGTGAGGGTCCCAGGCCAGCCTGCAGAGGAGCAATGTGCCTGCCCAGCTACCATGGAAATAGTGACTGACCCTGAATCTGTTGTATTCACTGGTTCCTGCTATGTTCCAGAAACATGAATTCTCTATAACAGAAACCTCAGGGGTAGGAAGAGAACTTTGTTTTCTCTTCTAGTCCTTCCTGACTCCTTCCCAGGTCAGTAGGAATCAATCTCTTTTTTTTTTTTTTTTTAAGCAAGGATGACAGCTCTGAGCAGGTGACTGTTGTGATGTGGGACAGGAGGAAGAGGGTGGGAAAGGAGCATTAGGTGGTATGCACAGCAGCACCAGGCCTGGAGACCCTGTTGAGGTTGCAGTACTGGCTTGGTAAGAAGGAGGAAAAGGAAAGCCCTGGGCTTGGAGGCAGCAGGGCAACAAGGGGAGTTTGCTGGTGTTTGTAGTGGCTGTTACTCAGTTTGGGGAGAGAGACCTACAAGCCTGCTTCTGTAGAGTCCTGACAAAAGCTCTTGAATCTCCTTCCCTGCCAGCCATACTGAAGGAAATCTTAGACATCTGGTTTTAGAGGGAATGTGATTCTTCACACTGTATAAATCCCTCTTTATCCACACTCACTTTTTCCTCCTGTGGCCAGGGGGAGGGGGAGGGTGTTGAAATGTCTTTGATAACAGCAGATTTGCAACATGAAAAAGATGAGAACTTTTTTTTTTTTTTTTAGAGAGAGACATTTTGTCACCCTCAGTAGAGTGCCATAAGCGTCATAGCTCACAGTAACCTCAAATTCTTGGGGTCAAGTCAGTCTCTTGCCTCAGCCTCCCAAGTAGCTGGGACTACAGATGCCTGCCATAATGCCCAGCTATTTTTAGAGATAGGGTCTCACTATTCCTCAGGCTCATCTCGAATTCCTGAGATCAGGCAATCCACCTGCCTTGGCCTCCCAGAGTGCTAGGATTACAGGCATGAGCCACCACACTCAGCCTTATATATATAAGGCTGACCCTAACCCTAATATATATATATATATATATATATATTTTTTTTTTTTTTTTTTTTATTGCAGTTTTTGGCCGGGGCCAGGTTTGAACCCACCACCTCTGATATATGGGGCCAGCACCCTACTCCTTGAGTCACAGGCATCACCCGCCTTACAAACATAAGATATTTTTATTGAAATGAGTGATTATGGCTAAGACCTCAGGAGAGTCCAGAGGAGTAATAGAGAAGAGCTTGGAGAGGAAGAGAGGCTGTTTCCCCATGTTCCTTAACTCTCCTCCCTAGAACTCCAGCCTATCCTCACATTCTCCCTCCCACATTTCCTTTTGCCTGCCTGGGGAATGAAAACTATTGTTAAACTACCTTCATTAATCAGCCTGCCTACTTCCGCATTCAGGCCCTGTCAGCTGCAAGGTGCTGAGTCAGAGGGACAGGCTCAGGGACAGCCTCCCTAGGGCAGAATAAAGCATGACTCACCCTGTCCTCTTGCCTGTCCCTCACATGGGACTAAGAATAACACCCTCCCTGGGTCTGTCTGATGTTACTCAAAAAGATGTTATGATTACCTAGAAGTAGGCTATTAATGGGCTATTGCCCAATTAATCTCTTCCTAAGTCCCAAGGAAGATTTTATTTTAGCTACAGTGTTTACTGTTGAAACCCCTTTTCCAGGCCAGGGATTTTAAACCTGCTTGTGGGGAATGAGAGCTTTCCTTTTGCCGAATGTGATAGAGCAGCAACCAGGATTATTATCCATATGGGCTCTTTACTCAAAGTGGATTTGAATCCCATTAAATCATGTGGTTTAAAAAGTGAACCTAAAGTCTGTCATTAAGATGGTCATCCATTCATTGCACTGAAAAGTGTAAGGTGGGATTTATTGACTCCTGTGCTCTGCTGCATCTATCATGAGTAGGGAATAGTAGGGAATAGTAGTTTACCCAAGGTGTTTCTTATTCCCGGACATCGTTAAGGGTATTTTCACACTAATTCCATCTGTTTCATTTCCTTTATCTTCTTTGAGTCCATACAGCACTTTCTTTATATCTCTGGTATGAAAAGCATTGACCACACTTTATTAGAGCTATTTATTTATATGCTTGTCTTCCCATCTAACTTTGAGTAACTCTGGTGCAAGGACTGTCCAAATTAATTTGGTATCTCTAGCACTCACCAGGTATTTGATGTATAGTAGGTACTTAATAAATAAAATAGTATGTATACAGTGCTTGGGTGGTATAGAACACAAGATAAAATGCTGTGTCCTTACTGGTAACTAAGTCAGACATTTTCTAACTTAACCACTTGCAGGCTATACTTCGAAGTCTTGGGACTCTTTACCTGCTTCCTGTTGTTCATCACATATTGTGTGAGTTTTATCGTGCCTGTATGCAATGGAGGTGAATAGAAGAAATGCATTCTTAAGTAGAAACAAGATTGCAGTTGTGGGTAGAACCCAGCTAGAACTCCTGACCTGTGATGTGTTTTGAGTATGAAATGTGGACAACTGCACTGAGTTAATGCAGGGTGGACCTAAAGTTCGTTTGCAACTTAAAATAATTTAACACAGTAAATTGCACATGTCCATTGTGCATGTCCACCCTGTATGTTGGTTCAGGCCAGTGTGGCTTTGTTGAATGAACTTTTATTTTGGAATATTTAAAACCTGTAGAAAAGCTGAAAGTACAGTGAACCTCGAGTACCCTAACCATACATACATGCCGCAGACATTTGACACTGAATGAAGTTACTTTTAATTTTCTACAACTTTGGTATTTGCCTTTGAATGCAATACTTGTAAGGATGATTCATAGTTTGTCTCTTATTTGTGTGTGGGGGCAATGAAGGAGTCATAATTAAGAAACAGTTTTTGGGATACTGGCATTCTCAGAATGATCTGTTATGGACTTACAACTTGGTAAGTGTTCATAACTGTGGTACATGTAGGAGCAGTGTTGCACAGCTGTGCTTGTGTCATTGTGTGGTCATGTTTTGTTGATTAGTGTTAATTATTTTGTGTTTTGTGTGCTGTTGTAAAAATGTCAGCACTTGAATTAGAGCAGTGAACAAACGTTACATTTCTTACTAAACTTAGCAAGAGAAGATGTGAAATCAGGAATATGTTAGACCAAATTTATCAGGGTGATGCCATGAAGAAAATGGCAGAGTAAAAATGGATTTAAATGTTTTTCTGAGGGGAGAGAAAGTGTCACTGATGAAGAGAGGTCAGGGCAGCCAAAAATAAGCAGAACTGATGAAAACATTACAAAAATCCATCAAATTGTGCATCAAAACCATCACCTGACTGTGAAAAGCATAGTAGACCAAGTAAACATAAATAGAGAAACAGGAAAATCTTAACTAGTAATCTTGGCCAACAGCTCTTGGCTCTTGCATCACAGCAATGCACCAGCTCACATGGCACACTGTCTATGAGTTAGTTTTTAGCCAGTAAATAAGTAACTATATTGGAACACCCTCCCTACTCACCTGATACAGCTCCCAATGACGTATCTTCACCCAAAGATAAAGGAAATATTGAAAGGAAGATATTTTGATGACATTCAGGACATAAAGGGTAGTACACACACGACAATGGCTATTGATGGCCATTACAGAGAAAAAAAGAGTGCCAAAACTGCTTTGAAGGGTTGACTGGATACTGGCATTAGTGCATAGCTTCCCAAGAGGAGTCCTTTGAAGGCAGTGAGGTATATTGCACTTTAACTAGGATGAGTTCATGAACTTAGTTGTCAAACCTCGTAGACTGTGAACCTTACTATGGCAAGTTCATTCTAAGTGGGCACGATGTTTAGCCAGCAGTCTCTAACCTTCTGGCACTAGAGGCTGGCTTCATGAAATACAGTTTTTCCCTGGACTTAGGGATGGGACAGCATGTGGAGTTCAGGTGGTGATGCTGTGTGCCCAGCTCCTAACAGGTTGCAGACTAGGGGCTGGCGATAGCAGGTTTAGACCTGCACAAAACAAAAACCTTTTTATACTCTCGTCTCTAAGAATTTGACTTCAGTTAATTCTTACATGATAAATTTAATTAGAAAGTAGTATATTTAGAATGAATTCACTTTAAAAAGACCCCAAAGAGGCTCAGCGCCTGTGGCTCAAGTGGTTAAGGCGCCAGCCACATACACCTAAGGTGGTGGGTTCAAATCCAGCCCAGGCCCACCAAACAACAATGACGGCTGCAACCAAAAAATAGCCAGGCATTGTGGCTGGTGCCCGTGGTCCCAACTACTTGGGAGGCTGAGGCTGGAGACTCACTTGAGCCCAGGAGTTGGAGGTTGCTGTGAGCTATGATGCCACGGCACTCTACCCAGAGGGACAGCTTGAGGCTCTGTCTCAAAAAAAAAAAAGACCCCAAAGAAAACTTACTTTTTCTTGTTTAACACACTGACTGCATACTAGAAAATTTGTTTTTCTTTGAGGGCCACAGTATTTGATAAGTTAAGATATGTCGCGCTCTCTCTACTGCCTCTCTCTGCCTTTCTTCTCTACTCTATCTCTCTTCTCTTCCCCACTCTCTCCTCATCTCTCTCCCCTCTTTTCTCTTCTCTTTTCTCTCCTCCCTGGGGCAGCTCTGCAGCCTTCCTCCCCCCACCAATAAAGACCTTTTGTACAAGCAAAAAAAAAAAGATATGTCAAGAGAGGACTGCACCTGTGGCTCAAAGGAGTAGGGCACCGCCCCGTATGCTGGAGGTGGCGGGTTCAAACCCAACCCCAGCCAAAAACTCAAAAAAAAAAGATAGGTCAAGAGATATGGGAATTATATATGTTTCACAAGGCCCCGGGCTCAAAACTAGTATAAGTTATATACAGGTCACATAACAGTTAATGCGTTAAAGTAGCACAAGGGAAGAGAAGTACACAGTGATTAGCTTATCCCTGTTGGCAATAAAAATACCATCATCCTCACTGAGCAGAAAGCAGCATGCCTCTGCTATCTCCAGAGGCTGTGATCTTAGACCACTTCTCCTTGAAATGGAAATGGTTTCTTAGAGATAATATTTTCTAATTCTGACAGATGATGCTGTCTTTTATATAGCCATCATTGTTGCCTCAGTCAGTCAATAAATAGTTTTAGAAAACCCACAATTAATGGCCTACTGTGTAGACCACCACTGCGTGCTGGTTCTAGGAGTGTGTATAGTTTTCAGAGTGATTCAGGTGGAATTTGATAATAGCTTTCATGGTGCTTTTCATCATTTTCAGACCAGGCAAGTTAGAGAGATTGTATAAATGTATGAGTTATATGTAAGTACTGATCTTGTCTTGGGGGGGGAGACAGGGTCTTGCTCTGTGGGCCAGGCTAGATAGAGTGCAGTGGCATGATCATTGCACACTGAAGCCTTAAACTCCTGGGCTCAAGTGTTCTTCCTGCGTCATCTTCCCAAGTAGCTGGGACTAGAGGTGCAGGCCACCAGGCCTAGCTAATCTGTTTTGTTTTTTAGAGATGGGATCTTTCTGTTTTGCTCAGGTCAGGCAGGTCTCAAAGTCTTGGCCTCAAGTGTTCCTTTTGCCATGGCTTCCCAAAGTGCTAGGATTATATGCATGAGCCACTGCATCTCACCATGATTACTCATCTGTAAATTCAGTATCTTAGTTGTGTTCAAAGGGAACATAACTGTTCCCATCTGTTTACATACTGCTGGTTCTCCTAAGTTATCAGTATCTCAATCCATCCACCAATGCACATGAAGAAATAGCCATAAAATGACCAGGTCAGTGGTGACTTAAGAAAGCCAATTAGATGCTATTTCTAGGGGAAATACTCATTCAGCCCGAAGGCCCTAACACCACATGTAGTGGTTCCTGAATCTAATTTGGTGATATATAGGATTATCACTAGTAAAAGGAGTATCTTAATTTTTTTTTTTTTAAATAAGAAAATGCTCTGGAGGCTGGCACGGTGGCACAAGCCTATAATTCCTAGCACTCTGGGAGCCCAAGTCAGGTGGATTGCTTAAGCTCATGAGTTCAAGACCACCCTGAGCAAAAGTGAGACCCCAGTCTCTACTAAAAATAGAAAAACTGAGGCAAGAGGATCACTTGACTCTGAGTTGAAGGTTGCTGTGAGCTATGATGTCAGGGCATTCTACCCAGGACAACAGCTTGAGACTCTGTCTCAAAAAAAAAAAGAAAAAGAAAAAGAAAATGCTTTGGGACTTCACATAGAACCATCAGTTACAGAGTGATTGATATATACAGGGTGGCCATAAATTTCCTGTGCAATTTAAAATAGTTGTCTATTTTAATTTTTTTTTCCATTCTTCCTTTAGCAATTCTCTTGCCCTTTGCCTTCCAGGTAGCTGGGATTATAGTAGCCCACCACAACACCCGGCTTTTTTTTTTTTTTTTTTGGTAGAGACGAGGTCTCACTCTGGCTCAGGCTGGTCTCATGCTGGTCCCCAACCTCTGAGCTCAGCGATCCACCGCCTCGGCCTCCCACAGTGCTGGGACAAAAGGCGTGAGCCACCACGCCCGGCCAAAATATAGTTGTCTATTTTAAATCATACATATTGTAAATTGCACATGAACTTCGTGGCTACCCTGTAGAAATATTCCAAACTGGGATGGACTGAGCCAAGGGCTAGGGATAGTAGGGCACAGGCTCACAGCTGTTATTCCAGCTAATCTGGAGGCTGAGGCCAGGACCAACCTGTGCAACATAGTGAGACTCTGTTCCTTAAAAATGAGATTTCAATCATCAAAATCATTGCAGCCTTGAGTATCTAGGTTCAAATGATTCTCCCACAACAGCCTCTAGAGCAGCTGGGACTACAGATACATGCCACTACACTGGCTACTTTTTTTTTTTAGTAGAGACAGGGTCTCACCATGTTGCCAGGGCTGGTCTCAAAATCTTGGCCTCAGTATCCGCCCACCTCAAGCTTCCAAAATGCTGGGATTATAGGCATGACCCACTGCACCCAGCCCCTCCTATATATTTTAAATCATCTGTAGATTATTTATAATACCTAATACAATTTAAATAATATGTAAATAGTTGTTCCTGTGTCTTTGAACTTTTTATTACTTTTTATTTTTATTGTATTTTTTTATTATTATTTGGGTTTTTTCTAAATATTTTTAATCCACAGTTGATTGAATTTTAGGATGTACAACTTGTAGATATGGAGGACTGACTGTACTTGATTTTTTTTATTATTGTTTTATGTTTATTTTGTTTCATTTGTTTTGTTTTCTAGGCTAGAGTGTAGTCGCATCACAGCTCACAGCAATCTCAAACTCCCGGATTCAAGCCATACTCCTGCCTCAGCCTCCCAAGTAACTGGGGCTACAGGCACCTGCCACAACATTTGGCTAATTTTTCTATTTTTAGTAGAGATGGGGTCTCACTATTGCTCAAGTTGATATTGAACTCCTGAGCCTCGGCCTCCCAGAGTGCTAGGATTATAGGTGTAAGCCACTATATTTGGCCTGTTTTTTTGTTTGTTTATTTGTTTTGTTTTGTTTTGAGAAAGGGTCTGCCTCTATTGCCCAGGCTAGAGTGCAGTGGCATCATCATAGCTCACTGCAACCTCAACTCCTGGCCTCAAGCAGTCTTCCTGCCTTAGTGTGTTTTATTTTTAATTAGTACATAATTTATACATATTATACAATACAGTGTGAGGTTTTGATACATGTATACATTGTGTAAAAGTTAAATCAGGGTATTAAGCATATCTGTCACTTCATTTATCACTTCTTTGTGATAACATTCAAATTCTTCTAGCTATTTTGAAATATACAGTACAATATTGTTAACCCTGCTCACCCTACTATGCTCTAGAACACCATAACTTAACACTCCTACCTAACTGTAATTTGTACCTGCTGAACAACCTCTGTCATTGTCCCAGCTCTCTCCCCTTCCCAGCCTTTGGAAATGGCTATTCTAATCTCTATTTCTATGAGATCACCTTTAGAGTCCACATATGAATGAGAGCAATAATAATTCTCTCTCTGTGCCTGACTTATTTAACATAGCGTCCTCCAGTTCAATCATTTTGTTTCAAATGACAGGATTTCTTTTTTTTTTTTTTTAATGGCTGGATAGTGTTCCATCGTGTATATGTGCCACATTCTCTTTATTCACCCATTGACGAACACTTAGATTGATCTAATGTCTTGACTACTGTGACTAGTGCTGCAGTGTACATGGGAGTGCAAATATCTTTTCAATATCCTGATTTCATTTTCTTTGGATAAATACCCAGAATATGATTGCTGGGTCATACAGCAGTTTTGTTAATTACTGCTAAAAGCTAAACATCAGACTTCTGTGCATACATATGAAGATATTGACCAAAAATGTATCTTCATAAATAACTTCTATTTTTGACTACACATAACAATGTATTATGACAGGAGTATTGAGTTATTATTGCTTATTATTTTCTGTTAATGAACTCTTAAAAATGGATAAATTAAGTCAGGTGACTGGGAGGCTAAGGCAGGAGGATCTTTTTTTTTTCTTTTTTTTTTTTTGAGACGGAGCCTCAAGCTATCCCCCTGGGTAGAGTGCTCTGGCATCACAGCTCATAGCACCCTCCAACTCCTGGGCTCAAGCGAGTCTCCTGCCTCCGCCTCCCAAGTAGCTGGGACCACAGGTGCCCACCACAACGCCGGGCCATTTTTTGGTTGCAGCCATCGTTGTTAGGCGGGCCCGGGTTGGGGATTCGAACCCGCCACCCTAGGTGTACGTGGCTGGCGCCTTAGCCGATTGAGCCACAGGCACCGAGCCAGGCAGGAGGATCTTTTGAGCCCAGGTGTTTGAGACCAGTGGGCAACACAGCGAGATCCCATCTTCAAAAACGTGAGGGAAAAGGAGTACATTAACTGTATTAGAGTTCACTCATTTGAATTTAAAAAATGAAATTAAGATTTTTCTAGCATAAAATAAATCTGTTTTAGCGGATTTGACAGTGAAAATTAACTTTGCCAGTTAAATTGTGGTAGATAGGTTTGTTAAAACAGCCATAATTGAGGAAGTTGGTTTGACAACTGATATATCATGAAAGATGAGTTTTGATAATCAAATAGTATATGATTTTTGGAAAGGAGCTCAAAGATTCAATGGGAGACATTGCTATAACAATTCCCACAACTTATGTGAAAAGGTTTCTTAGCACTTACATATTTTTTAAAAAAGCATCCCCCCCCCAAATAGAAAATAGACCTAGAATTAATGTTGAACCTTGACTCATTGAGCAATAAGTTGTATTTATCCCTGGGCACATGAAATAATTGGGGGAGGGGTAGGGTATCCCTATTCATCTCACTAAGATAGGCTTTTCAAGTAAAGAAATAGTTAAATAAAAAAAGTTTAACATTTATAACGTATTTATGTTTGATCATTTGTATTCTAGTCATTGTAATCATAATACAGAAGAAAATATTAACCTTTAGAGCCTTATGGATTCAGAAAATAAGACAGATTTTAAAATCTTATGTTGCATGTGTATATACATTTTAATTACAGAAAAGTATGGTAGGATGATCAGTTAAGTTAAAAATATATTAGGGTAAAGTGAGAAGAAACTAAATGAAAATAGTTCAAGAAAAAAATGAAGAATAAAATTTTCAGCTGTTACAGAGAATATTTTTAAATGAATTTTGGTCATTTTATTTTTATTTTAATTTATTTTGAGACAGAGCCTCAGCTGTCGCCCTGGGTAAAGTGCTGTGGCATCACAACTCACAGCAACCTCCAACTCCTAGGTTTAAGCAGTTCTCTTGCCTCAGCCTCCCAAGTAGCTGGGACTACAGGTGCCCGCCACAGCACTCACCTATTTTTTGGTTGTAGTTATAATTGTTTTTTGGCAGGTCTGGGCTGGATTTGAACCCGCCAGCTCTGGTGTATGTGGCTGGTGGCTTAGCCACTTGAGCTACAGGTGCTGAGCCTAATTTTGGTCATTTTAAAATTAAAACGTGCTAAAATATGTAGGTTTTGTAAATATTTCAGCTTACAGTGAAAATTTTTAGATTTTTGCCTAAAAATATGAGAGGGGGGCTTGTACATATGCATATTTTCTGGTTAGAGGAGTGGTTCATAGCTCTCATTAGCTTCCAGGTAGAGTAGGTGAGCCAGAAACAGTTAAGCACAGTCAGAGGCAAGGTCACCAGGCTCTGAGGCATTACATTCATCCTAGCCTGAACTTGTTCAGGATACCTTTCCTGTACCAACATGTAGGTAGGAATATGGAAGGTTACAAAAGGATGTCTGCTTTTAAAAATCTCAGGAGAACTATAAATTTTCAGGATAGAACTCTTAGTTCAAAACATCTTCCTCTTTTCTGTATATCTCCATTGAATAATTATTTTCCTCCTGTGCTTGTTTCATATTTGTAAGTTAATAGTGCTTTCTCTTTCAGTTTGAAGGAAGAAAATACTGTGAACATGACTTTCAGATGCTCTTTGCTCCTTGTTGTCATCAGTGTGGTAAGTTTTACTGCTGATTGTAAAGTAAAAAGTGAGTTTCAAAATCACTTCGGTTACTAAATACCAGCACTCTGGGAGGCTGGGATGGGAAGATCCCCTGAGCTTGGGAGTTTGAGGTTGCTGTGAAGTAGGCTGATGCCACTGCACTCTAACCGGGGCAACTAAGTGAGACTGTGTCTCAAAAAAATAAAAGCAAAAAACCTCACACATTTATTATAAAACGTGAAAAAATGTATAAAATAAATAAAGATATTAGTGATAAAAATCATTTTTGGTACTTAGTTATTGGTAGGCACTTTATTAGTTCTTTTCTTTATTATTAATACACATATATAACAAACTGGAAGAATATCAAAACCTGGGCTGGGCGCCTGTAGCTCAGTGGGTAGGGTGCCAGCCACATATACCAGAGCTCCTGGGTTCGAACCTGGCCCGGGGCTGCCAAACAACAATTAAAACTACAACCAAAAAATAGCCAGGTGTTGTGGCAGGCACCTGTAGTCTCAGCTACTTGGGAGGCTGAGGCAAGAGAATCACTTAAGCCTAAGAGTTTGAGGTTGCTGTGAGCTGTGATGACAGGGCACTCAACCAAGGGTAACATAGTAAGACTCTGTCTCAAAAAAAAAAAAAAGAGAGAGTATCAGCTTGGTGCCTGTGGCCCAAGCAACTAAGGCGCCAGCCACATACACTTGAGCTGGAGGGTTCAAATCCAGCCTGGGCCCGCCAAACGACAATGATGGTTGCAACCAAAAAATAGCCAGGCATTGTGGCAGGTGCCTGTAGTTCCAGCTACTTGGGGGGCCGAGGCAGGAGAATCGCTTGAGCCCAGGAGTTGGAGGTTGCTGTGAGCTGTGATGCCATGGGTACTCTACCTAGGGTTACAGCTTGAGGCTCTGTCTCAAAAAAAAGATTATCAAAACCTGAAGATAGTTTAGGGGGGAGGGGGTTTGAGATAAATCTGATTTTTAAAGACATCTAGAGTCTAGGTGTGTCTATTTAGGTAACTAGGGCTCCTATTAGTTGGTCTTTTGGAGTGTTCTTTTCTTGTGTTAGTGCGTCCTTTATCTAGTCAGGGGTGTCCAGCATGTGCTTGCAGACCACATGCAAAAAGCTTGTGTGATGTCCAGAAATAAGTATGCAGGTACCTTTTCTTTTGTTTATCAGGTGTCCTTAGTGTTCATGTATTTAATATGTGGCACAAGGTAGCTCATTCTTCTAATTTGCAACAGAGAAAAACAAGGTTGGACACCCCTGAAAGTTTTTGGGTTTTCAAGGAAAGAGACTGGGAGGGTATCAGCAAGGTGCTTAAGATGCTTACAGAAGCTTGGGCTTGCTCTGATGGTACAAAAGTGCTTGACTTGCTTTCATTTTAGCCACTTCACTGGTTGCTAATAGCTCTATTAGGTTTCTAGAGATTGAAGAAATTAAATAGGATATTCTAAAAGTATAGTGAAAAAAAATTAAATATGAGTTATAAGAACATGCTATAGATTTCTATTTTAACACTGAGCAGAAAGAGGCATTCAATAAAGCCTGTTCAGAAGGGGAAAGCTAGTTCAGAGATGTGATAAAATAGCCCCAAAACACTAAGGCCAGGCCCTATAGCTCACACCTGTAATCTTAGAACTCTACGAGCCTGGGGCCAGAGGAATATTTGAACTCAGGAGTTTGAGACCAGCCTCAGCAAGATTGAGACCCTGTCTCTACTAAAACAAACAAACAAAACCACTAGCTGGGCCCCATGGTGGGTGCCTGTAGTTTCAGCTACTTGGGAGGCTGAGGCAAGAGGATCTCTCAGGCAAGGCCAAGAGTTTGAGGTTGCTGTGAGCTATGACACTACAGCACTGTACACAGGGCACAGAGACTCTTATCTCAAAGAAAAAAAAAGCTCCCAAATATAGCCACTGAATCAAAAACAAAGACTCAGATGAAATTAAAACCATCTTTTGTTTTGAATGTGGTGCTTGCTCTGGTAGACATAGGCATATTAATAAATAAAAAGCCCTCTTTTTTCAAGAAAGATTTAAATAGATATTTTTGTTGCCTTATTTGCTTTCAGCAAATAAGGTGCCACACTTATTACTTAGTAACATCCTGTGTATGTGACTTCCCCACAGGTGAATTCATCATTGGCCGAGTTATCAAAGCAATGAATAACAGTTGGCATCCTGAGTGTTTCCGCTGTGACCTCTGCCAGGAAGTTCTGGCTGATATCGGGTTTGTCAAGAATGCTGGGAGGTAGGAGTTTTCCATCCTTGTCGGATGTGGGTGGACAACATGACTATTACAAGATGGTATTTTCCCTGTGGGACGCAGAGCAGTGCTCTAAGACCCCTGAATGTAGGTCCTGGGGACCAAGACACTGTAGTACACTGACTCTGTGATGCCCACTCGGAAAGAGTTTCTGTGCATGGGACACAACTGCTCCATGCACAGCTGAGTCACTAATAGGGAGAGGTACGCAGATGGACTTTCTTTAAAATCAGTTGAGACACTGGGGTTGGAACACATTTTTCCTGTAGCTTGACTCTGCTTTAAAACACAGGAGTGATTTTTAAAGAAATGGTTTAATTTCTTTTCAGAGATAAGGGAAGTATATTTCTTTTTAATAGGAAAAAACTAGGATTTTAAATTTAAGTTTTGACTCTTTTTAGACACCTGTGTCGCCCTTGTCATAATCGTGAGAAAGCCAGAGGCCTTGGGAAGTACATTTGCCAGAAGTGCCATGCCATCATTGATGAGCAACCTCTGATATTCAAGAACGACCCTTACCATCCAGACCATTTCAACTGTGCCAACTGCGGGTATTATGACTTTTTTCTTTTTATGACATAGTGAAATTAAAAGATTACATTTATCTACATTTCTGATTCTCCAGCAAACAAAATTGTGTTTCTCTACATTTTAGTCTGAAAAATTTTAAACCTATAAAAGAGTTAAGAGAATACTTTTAGTATTAGTGAATACTTTTCATTTAGCTTTTCCAGTTAATGTTTTGCCACACTTGTGTGTGTGCACATACGTATATACATACCTTTAATTTTTTTTTTCACTGAACAGTTCAAAAGTAGGTTGTAGACATCATGACTCTGACCATACATCTAAGAAGAAGGGCATTTTCCTATAAAACCACAAAAATCTTTTTTTTTTTTTGGAGACAGTCTCACTATGTTGCCCTCAGCAGAGTGCTGAGGCGTCACAGCTCATAGCAGCCTCCAACTCCTGTGCTTAGGTGATTCTCTTGCCTCAGCCTCAGGCACCCAGCCATTTTTGTTGCAGTTTGGCTGGGGCCGGGTTCAAACCCACCACCCTCGGTATATGGGGCCGGTGCCCTACCCACTGAGCCACAGGTACTGCCCTGAAACCACAGTAATGTTATCATACTTAAGAAAGTTACCAGTAATTTTGTAGCGTGTGTATCTGATATCAGTCCATACACATATTAAAATATCCCCAGTTATCCCCATGTTTTTCCTTTTTTTTTTTTTTTTTTTTTTGGAGACAGAGTCTCACTATATCACGCCCTGGCGTCATAGCTCACAGCAACCTCAAACTCTTGGGCTCAGGCAATTCTCTTGCCTCAGCCTACCAAGTAGCTGGTACCACAGGCGCCCGCCACAACACCCAGCCATTTTTTGGTTGCAGTTGTCGTTGTTTAGCAGGCACAGGCCGGGCTCAAACCTGCCACCTTCAGTGTATGTGGCTGGAGCCCTACTCACTGAGTTATGGGCACCGAGCCATCCCCATGTTTTTCTAATACAAGATCCAAGAACAACAAAATAAGTCTTATCTCTGTACATACATAACTTTTACAGTTGTAACAAATAGATGTTAAATTACATTTGTTTAATTTTGCTTGATTTATATCTAAAAAGTATATATTTGTTTATCTTCAGAAAGTTATAAATTGTTAAGCTGTGAATTTTCTAAATTTGCTATTTAGTATAAAAATTTGGTGTAAACAGATTCTTTACTGTCGTCAATATGAGCTAAATTATAGAGGGAAGAGGGAAAAACAGATTTAATCGATTAAGAAAACAGTTTTATGGTATAAGTTCAGCCACCTCATCTTTTGTGATTGAGTTATCAGTTTGTGCCTTATCAGGTTTTCCCTGTCTTGCCTCTTGTGGGATTTTTCTGTGTCCACTTTTCATTAGGATCTCTTAGAAAATTATTTAAAACAGATGAAATTCAGGGCAGCGCCTGTGGCTTAGTGAGTAGGGTGCTGGCTCCATATACCAAGGGTGCTGGGTTCAAGCCCAGCCCCGGACAAGCTGCAACAAAAATAGCCAGGCGTTGTGGCAGGCGCCTGTGGTCCCAGCTGCTTGGGAGGCTGAGGCAAGAGAATTGCCTGGGCCCAAAGCTGGAGGTTGCTGTGAGCTGTGATGCTACGGCACTCTACCCAGGCCAGCATAGTGAGGCTCTGTCTGGAAAAAGCAAAACAAAACAAAACAGATGAAATTCAAACAAGTCCATTTGGCTGATTGGGGCCATCTCCAGCCAGATTTTTATTGACACAAGATATTGAAAATAATAGCTAATTTGAGCATTTGGAGAAAATTATGGTCATTTCATTGTTTATTTTCTATTAACCTATAACTGTTCTTAACAGTTTATGAAAATAACTGCTAGTAAATGGAACTAGTTTCCAGACTCTTCAGTTTGCTTGGAAAGGTAGTGTTTTAGTCCATTTTTCACAGAATCCCACACACCGGGTAATTTATAAGGAACATAAGTTTATTTGGCTTATGGTTCTGGAGGCTGGGAAGTGTAGCATCTGGTGATGACCTTTTGGTGTATTGTAACTTGGCAGAGGGCATCACATGGAAGAGAGAAAGGGGGAGGGAGAGTTGGGGGCTGAACTCATCCTTTTATAAGGAATGTACTCCCTCAGTAATGGAACTAATCCTTTTTTTTTCTTTTTTGAGACAAAGTCTCCCTTTGTTGCCCTAGGCTAGAGTGCTGTGGCATGATAACTCACAGCAACTTCAAACTCCTGGGCTCAAGCAATCCTCTTGCTTCAGCTTCCCAAGTAGCGGGGACTACAGGGACCTGCCATGATGCCCAGCTAGTTTTTCTATTTTTAGTGGAGACCAGTTCTTGCTTTTGAACTCTAGAGCTCTAGCAATCCACCTATACTGCCCTCTGAGAGTGCTAGGATTATAGGTGTGAGCCAGCAGATACTAATCAATTTATGAAGGCAGAGCCCTTATAACCTAATCACTTCTTACAGGTCCCATTTCCCTACACCTATGCATTGAGAATCACGTTCCCAGCATAAGAACTTTGGGGGACACATTCAGTCCATAGCAGGTAGTATTACTCAGTGTATCCGCAGCACTGTGATTATTCACTGAAGCTTTTTAAGGAAGACAAATGGGCTAAAATGTAACATGATGATATGAGAAGGAAATGATAAATATTGGGGTGGCGGCATATATCTGACCTATCCTTGTATTTTATTATTGTTATTATACAATACAGATGTTTGCAATCTGAAACTTGCTCAAGCCTGTGAATTCAGGTTACTCTGATCACCCTAATGGGGAAGGGGGAACTACCAGGGATGATCACAGTAATATCTTTTAGCACCTTCTAAAAAGTGTGCTAGCCACATTTGGTTGCCAGTCTCTCTCTTTCTCAGTAGTAATATTCAGTTGGGCATCTTTCTCATGGCCAGGAAGGAGCTGACAGCTGATGCCCGGGAGCTGAAAGGGGAGCTGTACTGCCTGCCGTGCCATGATAAAATGGGGGTCCCCATCTGTGGTGCTTGCCGTCGGCCCATTGAGGGGCGTGTGGTCAATGCCATGGGCAAGCAGTGGCATGTGGAGGTGAGTTGCGAACAGCGTAGGGGGTAACCCGTACTTTGGAATGTCCGTGGTTCAGGTGTGCTAGCAAGACTAGGAAATTCTAAAGGTTAAAGAATACAGAATACACACGTATTCTTTCGTGATTCTCTCAGTAAGAGGTAAGACGTGCACTTTAGTTCTTAAATCCTTGAAGCAAGAAGTTTTATGGCCTTCTGAATCCAGTAGCAGCTATTTACAGATCCTACTATGATGTTCATCTCTTTACGTGTTTTGTGTTTGAATAGGCTGGGGTTTAAAATAACCTGTCAAAGACTGACACACAATCTAAATTAAGACTGTAAATGTATTGTGGGGTTACTTATGGCCAAATGAAATGGCTACCTCAAACCTTCATGTATTTTCTCTGAGGATAGATTAACTTTGGGATTTACTTCATTAGGTATAAAATGGGCAATTCAAAAAATGACTTATGGCAATTTTTTCCAGCATTTTGTTTGTGCCAAGTGTGAAAAACCATTTCTTGGACATCGCCATTATGAGAGGAAAGGCCTGGCATATTGTGAAACACACTATAATCAGGTATTTTACTCATATACTTTTATAAATTTAAGCTTGTTAATATTTTAGCTGCAAGGAAATCTTTGTAAAATGTACATTGGTCTATAGAGATTTGTTTTTAAATTTTTATTTGGGAAATAAATTCAGACTCAGAAAAATTATAAAATAAAAATAGAATGAATACCTGTATACCTTTTACGCAGATTCACCGTTTACATCATCATTTGCACCTGTTAGATCTTGCTGTATAAAAACAAACACATATCGGCGGCACCACAGCTCAGTGGGTAGGGCTCCAACCACATACACCAAGGCTGATGGGTTCAAACCTACCTGGGCCAGCTAAACAGCAATCACAATTGCAACAACAACAAAAAAATAGCCTGGCGTTGTGGCAGGTGCCTGCAGTCTCAGCTACTTGGGAGGCTGAGGCAAGAGAATCGCTTAAGCCCAAGAGTTTGAGGTTGCTGTGAGCTGTGATACCACAGCACTCTACTGAGGATGTGACATAGTGAGACTCTGTCTCAAAAAAAAAAACCACACCCATATCTTTATACATTTATATAATTACATGCAAAGCTCTTTTAATGAAACATTTGATAATAAGCTTTAATGAATCATCATCCTTTACCTTTAAAGACTTCAGTGTAGATTTCCCAAGAATATGGAACTACTTTATTCAACTATAGTCATTAGTGTTAATAACTTTGTCCATTTATTTAAAATAATGTCATGTGACCCAATAATGTCCTCGTAAGACTTTGTTTCCACTCCTGTACTAGGCCTAGTCTAGGATTATCATGTTTCTTTCACCTCCTTAAATCTGGAACGTTTTTAGAGCCTTTAAAAATTTCTTTTGATGACATAGAGATTTTTGAAGACTATAGATTCCCTTCTCCCCTTAATAAATTGCTTTTTATTTGAGTTCATCTGCTGGTTCCTCATAATTAGACAAGATGACACACTCTAGGCTGCAGCACTGCACAGGTGGTGAGGTGCCCTCACAGGGCCTTGTCTCTAGAGGGCTCTGCATCCCTGACGGTAGAGGTCACCCAGGCTGAAGCTGACTGGTACCTCCACCATGAATTATTTCCTTCCCTCTCATGCAAGTAGTAAGCAATTTGTGGACATTCATTTTACAAACACATAAATGTCCTGTTCCTTGGCAAACTCCCTCCTAGATTTAGTGCCCCTGACAGTTCTTGCCTGCGCTAGTTGTAAATGACAATTCTCCAGCCCCACACCCTATGCTTATTTGGTCCTCAGCTCTCTGCCTGAGCAAAAGCCTGCTTTCCTCCCCCATTTATGAGTTTCTTTATTTATCTTCCTTATCCGAATGAATTCACAGTTCTGGATTTAGATAGCCAGCTATTTGTTTTTAAGTGATAGAAAGAACTAAAACTATATTGGCTCAGCGCCTGTGGCTTAAGCAGCTAAGGGCACCAGCCACATACACCAGAGCTGGTGGGTTCGAATCCAGCGGGGGCCTGCCAAAAACAATGACAGCTGCAACCAAAAAATGGCTAGGTGTTGTGGCGGGCGCCTGAGGCAATTGCTTAAGGCCAGGAGTTGGAGGTTGCTCTGAGCTGTGGTGCCACAGCATTCTACTGAGGGCAACATAGTGAGACTCTGTCTCGAAAAAAAACTAAAACTATATTAAATATTCAGTGTTCTAAAATTTAATTCTACCACATCTTGAAATTTTACCATATTTTTTCATTTTCAGTTATTCGGCGATGTTTGTTTCCACTGCAACCGTGTAATAGAAGGTGATGGTAAGTACCTGTGTGGATCTTATATGGCACTGTTTTGATATAAAAGTAACGCTTGGGTAATGTGAAAATTGAAAGGTTGGTAATCAGTATTGTTCGGAATGGGATCATTATCAGTTTCTTTTTCTCTTTTCTTTGGCATGTTTCCCAAGTCATCTATAGTAGTAAGATAATATCCAAGAGTTGAATTTGTTACTCATTTATAATACTTAGGCCACTGCCACAGTGTTGTTATGCTGGGCAATTGTGGGAACCCTTCCTGGTGGATCCAAGACCTGTTTCTAATTAACAGTTCTGGAAGCTCTGCAGTGTTTATCAGGAACAGTTTAATCTGCTGTGGTAGTTAGGAAGAGTCACTTTGACCTGTATGTGCTAAAACCTGGTATTTACTAGCAAGCATTCCAGCGACTTATCAGCCTTACACGGGGTAATTACGTTGGGCTGGCCGACTGGAACAGAAAGGAAGCAGCTGTGTTTGCTCATGGTCACGAGCACAATTCTGCCAGAGACTTCCTGGCAAAGTTTTAAACTATCCTGTTTTTAGCATGATTCACGGTTCTCAGCAGACTTCACCTAATTGAGGAAATACTTTCTGAAACACAGTTTATGTGCAGTTTGCAAAAAGGCTAGTTCAGGAAAACAATCTTTAGTGCCATTGAAAAGAAACCCTTCCTACATGAAACAGTGGCCAGGTGAGAGAGGCTGTCAAAGGAGGCTATTTTCCTACTATAAGCTTAGGAAAAAAGGACTCCTGCAGGCAAAGAAGTTACCGTCTGGATTTTAAGAAATTATTTGTCTAGTTCCTGTTTCTTTGTTGGGCCAGTGGCAGTAGAGACAGAAACAGCAGAGTGTGCTGATCAGCAAGCACTCTGCCAGAAAAGCTCACCTGAGTGGCACAGGGTGCACACGTTGCTGCTTTGTCTATGGGCTGAGAGGGCACAGTCATTGGTATAAGACACGGGATGTATCATTGATATGCCTCACAGGATACTTAAGGAAAAAGAAGAATTAAGTACAGTTGCCCTCAGTATGAGGGCTTCACACCTATGGATTCAACCAATCATGGACAGAAAATATTCTGGAAAAAAAATAACAGGACAACAATAAAAATAATACAAATAACAAAACAGTACATTATAATGACTATCATTTACCTTATATTAGGTATTATAAGTAATCTAGAGATGATTTAAAGTACAGGAAAAAAATGTATGTAAGGTATGTGCATTTTATATCTGGGACTTGAGTATCTGAGATTTAGAACTAATCTCCTGCAGATACTGAGGGACAACTATATAAATAATGGTTGAAAAGGCAATAATAATTTTCCCTAAATTAAAGCCTTTAGTCACAGAAGACATAAGTGTTTGGTTTGTGTATTTATTTATTAATATTAAAAAATAGTCCTAAGAAATTATTAAACTTAATTGAATCAATATACATTAATTATTAGCACTGAGCTTTTTAGCTATGGGATTCTTCTGCAAGTAAAGAACCTCCCTAGAAAGATGTCTTGAGAATCTCTTCCACGTAACATGGAAGTAGCCTTAGAATAAGTAGTTCTGTTTTAGATTTGGAAGATTTAAGCTGCCCACTTCCTGTACCCATGTATCCATGTGACCAAATCTCTCTCCTTCTCCTCCAGTGGTCTCTGCGCTTAACAAGGCCTGGTGTGTGAACTGCTTCGCCTGTTCTACCTGCAACACTAAGTTAACACTCAAGTAGGTCTATGGTTCAGTCCAGTGGGGATCCTGAGACTCAGAACTCTGGGGTGAAGAATTTAAAAAAAGAATTATTTAATCTCTTATTACTTCTTTCTGCTCAGGCCTTCTGAAAGTA
Source organism: Galagoides demidoff (assembly GCA_963574575.1). NCBI lineage: Eukaryota > Metazoa > Chordata > Mammalia > Primates > Galagidae > Galagoides > Galagoides demidoff. Next base: position 24,106 of record CAUYQV010110829.1, read on the forward strand.
AAGTTTCTTCCTTTAATTGTTCCCTGTTCTTTCTTCTTTCTATTCCTTCTTTGTCCTACTCAAAGGGATAAATTTGTTGAAATTGATCTAAAGCCAGTCTGCAAACACTGTTATGAGAAAATGCCAGAAGAATTTAAGAGGCGACTTGCCAAACGGGAGAGAGAAGCAAAGGATAAGGACAAGCAGAAAAAGAAAAAGCCAGTCTGTTTGTAAACTTTTCTATCCCTTCTATCATCATTTTCACTGCTTTCTTCTTTGGTTAGTCCTTTGAAATATGTTTTTGTTCTGTTTCCGTCTTTTGCTCCCCCTACCCCTCTTTTTGGCATGAATTTGTAGGCATCAGAGATCGAAACACAAGTATTTGTCCTGCATAAAGTTGGTCCTTTTGCATAATTATTAAAATGATAAAGATTAAATAAGTTACATACCTAATACCAGCTTATGCTAATATATTTCACTTATTCTGTAGTTATTCTAACCTTTTTTAAAATCACAATATGCTATAGATAACTTTTCTTTCATTTTTTAAAATGGATTCAAAGGGAAGAATTCCAGTCTATTAATAGACATGAGGAAAAGTTTTAAAGTGTTTTTGTCTGATAACTGCAGCTTTTAAGATCCTGGCTTTAGTTTCTTTGCCTAAAATCATTTAATTGATAAATTCTAAGTATTGTTTGATATTTTTTTAAATGCATGTATTCTAAGTTCTGTATGAAATTTTTTTGGCATGTTTTATATCTAAGCAAAGTCCATCTAATTTACATTAGATATCTTCTCTATGATGTTTTATATGCTTTCATACAATGTCCATATGCTACTGTTTACAAATTCATTTCTTTGATGTCTTCAAGCTGCATTATTCCTGATTTTCATGGACAGTATTTCAGTCTTTGAAATTTTATTTAATTACTAACATTATTGTTTCATTTTCTCCCATGACTGCCATTGTGTTTAGAGCTCTAAACTTTTTTTTTTTTTAAGACAATGTCTCATTCAGTCACCCTGGGTAGTGTGCTGTGGTGTCACAACTCACAGCAACCTCAAAGTCTTGGGCTCAAGTGATCCTCTTGCCTCAGCCTCCCGAGTTGCTGGGACTACAGGGATCTGCCACAGCACCTGGCTATTTTTTTAGAAGCAGGATCTCAGGCGGCGCCTGTGGATAGGGTAGGGCGCTAGCCCCATATGCCAGAGGTGGCGGTTTAAACCCAGCCCTGGCCAAAGAAAAAAAAAAAGAAATAGAAGCAGAGTCTCACTCTTGTTCAGGCTGATCTCAAACCCATGAGCTCAAGAATCCAGCCTCCCAGAGTGCTAGGAATACAGATGTGAGCCACCAAGCCTGGTCTGGGAGCTCTAAAGATTTTATAAAGAGGCATATGTTCTTTTTAAAGAGTAAATTTTTTTCTTTATTTTTTGGAGATAGAGTTTCACTATGTCACCCTTGGTAGAGTGCTGTGGAATCACAGCTCATAGCAACCTCAAACTCTTAGGCTTAAGCGATTCTCTTGCCTCAGCCCCCCAAGTAGCTGGGAATACAGGCACCCACCACAATGCCTGGCTATTTTTTGTTGTTGTTGCTGTTGTAGTTGTCATTGTTATTAGGAGACCTGGGCCGGGTTCAATCCTGCCAGCCCTAGTGTATGTGGCCGGCACCTTAACCCACTGAGCTACATGTGCTGAGCCAGTGAATTTTTTCTTTTATCAAAAAAACAAAATGGCAGCTACTAGTTTTTGTTCTAAATAGACCTTAAGAGAAATTAATTCAACTATGTTATTTAAAACAAATTCCCCTTGAAGCATTTGATCTGCCAGTTAAAATATATTTGAATTACTGTCAACATAAGAGTCTCTCTGAAAAACAGCTGTAAAATAATTACTAGTATGATGTTTTAAAATAGAGGATTTTTTTTGAGACACAGAACATAAAAGTATAAGATTTTTCATTTTATCTATGTGGGTCAGAATTAACTTTGTTATTAACATTGTTCTTTAAAATGATCTTGAAGCAAATAGTCTAGTTTATTATACTTTAAAAATACATTAAAAATTCTATCAGCTAATTTTGTATAGATAACAATATAGCACTAGGCTTGGTCCACAAATACTTCCTAAATAGAATTTTACAGATTTATAAAGTTGAGTGTTTTACTCAATTCATTATTAAAGACCCTGGATTCCAATAGCAATAAGCTACTATAATAATGGAAATGTATTACCAGTGGTCAGGAGATCATCAAAGAAGTTGTCTTCTCCTGAACTGATTCACAAATAAGTTGATAATATGTATTGCTCTTGCTTTTAAAAAGAATAATTGAGTTCTCCAAACTGCTGCCATTTACCATATAATTATGAATGATCTGGTTACATTACTGTTCTTAAGGGGATTAAAAACTTTCTTTTATCTCCCTTACCAACCTTCTGTGAGACAACGAAAATAACCCATCATGACTCAAGATAATTTTTTTTTTTTGGTGGTTTTGGCTGGGGTCACCTCCGGTATATGGGGCCAGCATCCCATTCCTTTGAGCCACAGGCACAGACCTCAAGATAATTTTTTTTTGGGGGGGGGCAGGTTTTGGCCAGGGCTGGGTTTCAGCCTGCCACCTCTGAAATATGGGGCCAGTGCTCTACTCCTTTGAGCCACAGGCACTGCCCAAGATAATTTTTTTAAAAGATTTAAAGTGATTTTTTTTTTTTTTTTGGTTGGGGCTGAGAGGAAAACAATTTTATACCAGGAGAGATAAAACCTCATAGCTGCCTAATGTAAAATACTAAATACGGTCATGTTGCCACCGATAAAGAGATCATTCCATTACAAAAAAAAAATTCTTTGCTTTAAATACATGTATTCTTCCAGTTGTTCTCATGATACTTTAGATTGACTTTACTTACCTAAGTATATTTACATTAGGTTTTCTGTTTACTTAGCACAGAGTAAAAATGTAATACAGAATCTTTGTTACACAGATAGATGTAAAGGACCAATTTATAAGGACAGGCTCGGTGCCTTTAGCTCAGTGGCTAGGGTGCCAGCCATATATACCAGGGCTGGAGGGTTCAAACCCAGCCCAGGCCTATAAAACAGCAATGACAACTACAACAAAAAAAAATAGCCAGGCATTGTGGTGGGCACCTGTAGTCCCAGCTACTTGGGAGGCT
>CAUYQV010110832.1:0-44705 GCA_963574575.1 Galagoides demidoff
GTGGCGGGCACCTGTGGTCCCAGCTACTTGGGAGGCTGAGGCAGGAGACTTGCTTGAGCCCAGGAGTTGGAGGTTGCTATGAGCTGTGATGCCATGGCACTCTACCCAGGGGGATAGCTTGAGGCTCCGTCTCAAAAAAAATAAATTAATTAATTAATTAAATAATAATTTATGGAGATGTTTTAGAACATTATGAAATTTTTGTCATAATGTCTAAAATACATTTATATTATTATATGCATGCAACAGTTTATTTATATGTATTATCTAAAAACTAAAAATCACAAGAATTTCTAAAGAAAATGGTGACAATGAATCATGCCAAGAGTTCCAGTAGAGTGTTTGTAATCAGAATGCTATTCTTTGTGTAGAGAGTATGGAGTTCTTGGGAGTAATGAAGGAAGCTCTGTGAACCAGCAGATCTCACCAGGGGTGGCAGAGAAACTCAGGGCAGAGATGGAGAAGTGGCCAGACCCATTATCACTTATTCAAAGAGATTTTACACAGTATAAACCGATAACCAGAATAGTCATAAAAGGTCATAGTTATCTGTATATGTCAGGACAGGTCTGCCTATCTGTAAAAAGTTACACTTCTCTATTGTATTATCATCTTCAGATCCATGAGAATCATCACAGATTGGCCATGTCCCTAAATAATTCACACCTCACAATTAGCTTACCTGTCAATTACCTGGCTATTTCAATAAAAGTCTTAGAGGTATAAATACAATATATGGTTACTTTTCAAAATCTGTCTTGCCAACAGGATCTTTCTTTTTTCCAAATAAAATTTTACACAAAAATCAAATTTTTAATTCAAGCAGCATCAGGACTGATCATGGAGAAGCAGACATGGGGGATGGAGGGAACTAAGAGCCATCCTCACCCTATCCCCTGCTCACCCAGCTCACCCACTACTGGGGATTCTGAAGTACCTAAGGTTCCAGAACATGCAGTATTAAAACTGATAGACCAACTAAGTAGGGAGGATCAATTTATGCCAAGATTTCCAGATCAACCTGAACAAGAGGGAAACCCCATCTCTCCTAAAGATGATAGAAAAACTGGCCAGGCACTGTGGCAAGGGGCTGCAGTCCTAGCTACTCCGGAGGCTGAGGCAGGAGGATTGCTGGAACCCAGGAGTTTGAGCTAGCTGTAAGCTAGGCTGAGGCCACAGCACTCTATCCTGGGCAACGTGGTGAGACTTTGTCTCAAAAAACAATAAAACGAAACCCATATAGAAATATGTCAAGCTATCTGTGATTTGTTAGGGAGTAATCTTTGGCTTAGTAAGAATTATTTGGTGAATATATTAATTGTGTAATTAATTATATAACATTAATTGTAAATTGAAAACTTAATAAGGTCTCAGGCAAATAATCACAATACTTTAGGGATGTTTCATAAGAACTTCCCTAATGACTGTACTGAATGTTAACTATTCCATGTCTCTTTCTCTTACCACTATCTTTGGCAGCTGAGTATATATTTTATATAATAACATAAATTGATAAAAATTCAATGTGGCTGTTGATAAACAGAATCATTGTGCCATATGCCTAATAAACATTCTCAGGATATAAAGATATAAATTCCATAATCATTTAATATTGATACAGAGCCAGTGGCACCTGGGCGGGGGCCATGCTGGGCTTCTGGGAGGACCTGCAGCCCTTCTGCATTGCAGCCCCAGGAGTGTTGGTGTGGTGGGAATCAGGGAGGCCAGGGATAGAGAGCCAGGTGTAGTGGGGGTGGGGAGAGGGCAACGAAGCCTGGGAGTCCCTAGGAAGTGACAGGAGACCATGCCTAGCCTGCTGCTGCCAAGCCACTTTTTCTTTCCCCTTATTTGAAAGTACAGTGCCAGACAGTGTGAAGCTGCCTTTCATGGCACACACAACTTCTGAAGCTGAGAATGACCAAGATACAGGGTTCCCCCACTCAGGGATGAACAGGGCCTCTCCATTTCATAGGCCTGGGCAATTTCGTATAAGTTTCCTATCAATTTCATGAATAGAACATCCTGATGGCTGATCTGGCACCACATTTATCACTAATCTTTTCTGAAGCTCCCTTACATTATGATAAAGCCTTTATTTAGTCTTAAAGACAAAGACGACAGGAGAAAACAGCAGCAACATTTTGAAAGCTGGATATCAAAGGGAAGAGGGCAAGTTCATCTTAGCTGATCTAAGAAACTGGATAGTGAGCCAATAATGAGGAAGCTGAGAACACCCCAATTTTCACTACAAAACTCTCAAAAAACTGCAGGAATTTCAGACTTCACTTTCTTCTGGAGGAAAGGGAAGACCTGAAATTTTGAAAAGATGATTTGTTTGAACTCCATTTAAAGAGTAGTCAGACAACTAGTTTCATCCATGTTGTCACAAATGACAGAATTTCCTTCTTTTTAAAGGCTGAATCGTATTCTCTTACATGCATATACCACACTTTCTTTAAGAATTCATCTATTGCAACACTTGTGTTGCTTCAGTATCTTACTTAAGAATAACACTACGATGAATGTGGAAATATAGCTATTCCTTAGACATACTGATGTCAATAGCTTTAGATCTGTGGTCCTCAGCCCCCAGGTCACAGACCAGTACCAGTAGGTGGCCTGTCAGGAATCAGACCACACAGCATCATCACCTGATCTCTGCCTCCTGTTCCCTTACTCCAAATTCCCCCATGCTACCATTCATGGAAAACTTGTCTCCCATGAAACCAGTCCCTAGTGCCAAAAAAGTTTGGGGACTGCTGCTTTAGATGTAATATACCCAGAAATGGGATCATTGAGTCATATGGTAATTTTATTTTCAGTTTTCAAGGAACTGTCATACTGTTCTCCAGAATGGTTGTACTAATTTACTTGCCCACCAGCACAGAAAGAAAAGTCCTATATGATCTCGCTTTTAGATGGAATGGATTTCACAGAAACAGATAGCAGAAGGGTGATTCCCAAGACTGAGAGGGGAAGGATGAGAGAAAAAAGGGAGCTGTTGGTCAAAGGATACACAGTTTCAGTCAGCTAGGAGGGATCACAGCATAGCAGCAACAGTTAATAGTAACAGATCGTGCATTTCAAAAATGCTAAAAGAATACCTTCTCACCACCCAAATGCACTAAGTTGGTGAGGTGTTGGATATGTTAATGCCTTGATTTAATCTTTCTATAATGTATACACATCCTTAAACATCACACTGTACCCCATATATATACAGTTATCACTTGTCAATTAAATTAATTAATTGATTATTTTTTAAGAGACCACTAGCTCCTCTTTCTCACCCAAAATAGAGGTTTATTTTCAAAGGAAGGCACAAGTCAAGCTTTTGGACAGACCTGGTTCACTGACATCTCTGTGTACTTGAGGAACTATGGGAAATCGGCACAGCACTATGGCTGTTAGGGTTACTGCCTTTGTAACTGTGTCCTACACCACAGCCTCCACCTAGGGACTGAAGCCATGAGACTCGCACCCTTGACAAAAATCAGATTCAATTCTCTGCCCCCTTAGAATCTTACTCCTGCCCAAACAGGATTTGCTTTGTCCCTCTGTGAGGAATTCTGATAGCTGTCCCACAAGGCTGCTGTTACCAGCCTTCTATCTGGGGCTTTGGCAGGGTTCTGGGAAGATCTATATAGGTGCTTGCACAAGGCCTGCTTTCTATTACCCAAGAGATCAAAATAAATATCAGGGAAAAGATGGGCAACACAGAGTGAAGGGCTTTAAATAAAGAAAAGGGAATATCAAAACTCCAGTGTTACAGGTAGGTTCATTAAGATATAAAACATGACCCAATGGAAAAAACTGAAGAGTGGCAAGAAGATGACACAGACTTGAGTTCCAGTTTCTGTTCTAGCCAACCATGTGATCCAGCGAAGGACCTTAACCATTTGCTTTGCAGAAGATAGCTTGAAACTCATTTTTGCCCAAAGGGTCTGAAATTGGAAAACAGAAGCGTTAGAAAAATGGATGTTGGTCGTCTGAGAATCCTGGAAGAATAAAAACATAATAATAATCAAAAATAAAAGTAAGGAAAGGATATGGTTTCACAGGTTTTACAAATGGTGGAAAAATAATCTAATAGATGAGGAAAAGAGGCAAACAGGAAAGATAAGAGGCATGAAATTAGGCCAGTGGTGAACAAAGAAGCAATTTATCTGTCATAAGATAAAGTTCAGAGAATCTTTGTATTTGTAAGCGTCTCAGGGATGCAGAGCAAAATACCCTTCCCAAAGGATTTGCATGTCTATGTTGCAGGGATAAAAAGTGTGAAATTAGTCACCAGAACACAGGCCACTGAACTGATTCCTCCTAACACCCGAGTGTGCAGACCGAATAATAATCTTCTCTTATTTTTTTCTTATTGAGGTGAAATTCACATGGCCGGCTAAGGCTGTCATCTTGAATCTCTTTAGGGGGACCAAAAGGAAGGACATATTGACCTTTAAAGGTCTCCACCGATAATGGCAAGGAGTAGGGGAGGATAATTGAGAGGATGAAAAATAAAAAAATAGTAAGTAACACCGTGAAAATAGGATTCAGAACACAGGAAGAGGAAACTTATGATGCCTGTCTCTGAATGAAATGATATGCACTGAGTTGGGTGATTCCCAAGATCAGCCTAGTCCAAGGCTTGTGCAGGACCAGAGGTGGAGAATGCCTTGGAAAATGTGCAGAAATGCAGCTTCCCAGGCTCTGTCCCTAAAGAGTATTATTTTAGGACTGAGGAAGGACCCTGGAAGATCTGTTTTTCGAAATCTCCTTATGTGATCCTGACACACAGATTTAAAAATTTCTAGATCAGTCAGGCAAAACGTTGCTTCCTCTTGGCAACCGTGGCCCAGAATAGTCACCAAAAGAGCCCAGAACAAAATTCAAGGTGCAGACTGGCAAAGGCACAACCCTGGGTTGATGCTATAAATCTCTCAGTGGCTTCCAAACTGGCAAAGTTAGTAGCAACTGAAGTCAGCAATTAAGCTGTTAAGAAAGAAGATTTTTCAACAATCTGTGAGACTGGATATTTTAGTTCTGGCACTTGACAGCACAGGCCTTCTAAGGATGATAAATTGTCTTTTTATAAGTATGGGAGTAGATGTGTAGGAAGAGGTGTGTTTGAGGGCTGTGAGGGTGAAAGTTAGAAGTTTTGAAAAAAAAAAAAACAGCTACCCTTCAATTAGTATCCCACAAGGCTGGTTAGGATTAACTTGTCTATTTCTAACTATTTCAAAGAACAGATTAGCCATTCAGCTTCAGCAGCCACCCCCGCCCCCAACATCGTGAATGTCCAGGCTGAGCAGTACGCAGCTGGGAGTTATTTCACTTGATGGTTTCTTATAAAAGTGTTTAACCCCACTCAAACATAAAAGAAAACCCATTTTAAACCCACGCTCTATTATAATAAATCAACTCACTCTTGATTTGATCCACTGACTTCCTGCATCAGGTGTTCCCTAACTTGTCTGTTCATAAGAATCATCAGGGTGCTGGCTAAACTTACAGATGAAAAACCCCTTCTGCAGGGGACCATGATTTGTCCCTGGGCTAGGACTTTGGGGACAGAGCACTTAATTTTTAAAAGCCTAATCCTGTGAGCTTCTGTTGATGTATCTCTTTAGACATACATATCCATACTCTTTTGCCTTTTAGAAAGTAATAAGTTGAGTCATTTCTGAAGCTCCCAGCCCAGCCTGCAGAATGCGCAGGAGCTAAAACGATGCAGCTCCTCCCAACCCTCAGACACCCCCCTAAGAACTTGTGCCCAAACAGGTCACTCAGCAGCAGCAAAAATAAAAGTGAGCTGCTTGGAGGAACTCTGTGAACTGAGAAGCAAGCAAGTGACATGCTTTGTATCATTTTTATCTCTACTGATAGTTACTGGGATCATTTCAGGCCTTTCTAGAAAGAATTAATAAGGGTCTTTGCTTGGGTCTTAAATAAAGGTTTAACCATAGAGAAAAGTCTGGGTGCTGCCAAGTGAGGTCTGAGGAAGCCAAACATCCTTAACCTTGCTAATTCACTGACTGTTTGATCAGGCAGTGGACAGAAGGTAAAAGAGAAATCAGTTTGTTCCAAGACATGGGACTCAATGGACTTAAATCATATGGGTTCTGTTTCTTCTTCTTCTTCTCCTTATTATTATTTTATCATTATTATGTAGACTTGCCAGACTACATATGCTAGACTGGGAAGTGTGAATAAGACAATGTCCCTTGTTATGGGAGGTAAATTCCAGTAAATGTATAGATAATAACAATACAAAGAGATGACTCAGTTTTGAGTGTGGCAGGTGCTACAGCAGAATTAAATATACTGATATAGTAAAAACCAACAGATTTGAGCTGAAACTTGAGGAAGAAGGAGCCATCCACACTAAGTTTGAGAGAGACAGAGCCTTCCAACCAGGGAGAAGATACGAACAAAGTCACAGAAGCCGCAAAGCGCCTGGCATCTGTGAGACAGGAGAAACGTCACCACCAGTGAAATACTCGGTTCTTAGAGTATAATAAGTTTCTAATTGAATTCAGAGAAATATTTCTGAGTGCTCAAAGCAGCATCAGTCTCAAGCAAGGGAGTTTATCTTTGGAACAGCCCATATGGGAACAAGAAAGAAATCTTGAGTTCTGATCTTCCCACATACTTTATAAATTAAAAAAAAAAGTTTATCCACTGGGTTCATCAGTTTTAATGGAGGAAAGGAGGTAGCTGCTTCTCCTGACAATTCTGTGAATTCTGGTTATTGCCATACCAGGAAGCCTCTTCCAAGATCGATTGAAAGCTGGTGCCATCCAGGCTGCCTTACCCAGGACAGTCACACCTGATGACTTGGCAGCCAACCATGTCAACAATCCCTTCCCCACGGCTAGGTCAAGGTAGCCCTTTACGCTGTCATCACATTTCCTGTTCTCCCCCATCACAATGATTGACCTTACGTGGTCCAGAGCCAGCTTTCAAGGACTCAATGAGGGGTCTGCTCCACAGGAGAGAAACCAGCTAGAATTCTAAGGACAGAACTTAATTTTACTATAGAAGCAAATTTTTATTTCCATCTTCCGTTTCATTTGATAGTATTTTTTTTTTTAATTCTATCACCAAGAAGAGTCCATTCTAGATTCTAGAAGTCTGCTATGGCAGAGCAATGCTATTTGACAAAGGGGTTGCCAAGAGATTACCAGATCCTGCTTGAGAGTTTAAAATCTGCACTGCTCTAAATGGCAAAGGCTGGACACACTTAATTACCACGTTTTCTTCGTCCTCATTAACCCAGGCCCATGGCAGCCAAGAACCTCCTGACCTGGCCTTTTGGAAAGCCTCAAATTCCTTATACACTGCAACACCCAGCCTACACTTTGAGTCTGTCCAGTCCATCTGACAGTTCCCTTGCTCCCTTATCAAATCTCCAGTACTCTCTTCAATTTCTTTAAAACATTTTATAATCTGTGTCTAATAATTACAAACCTACAACTCTTATGGGACTAATCTATGCTAGGTTTGGTCAGCTCTCATTCATGGTGGCTTGTTTGAGTTTGCTTTTAATGATTCTGAAATGTCAAATTATGTTCTTTGTAATATCATCTTTGGAAATTCTTTGAGGCCCGAGTGTAAAGTATGTTCCCCTGAAGAACATTGGTATTTACTTTTACCAGGCAACCCACCACTGAGAATGTCTTTACATGAATTTCTGGGCAAACTTTAGGTCATGCTAGAACATAGATTCTGGCCCTGATACTGAGTGACTGTGGGATTGTGGTCAAACATTCTTGGCGGAGGAGGTGTTCCTTTTTCCCTGCTCTTTAAAGACTAAGACAGCACACATTCACATTTGTACTCTGTGTAAGGAAGTTTCATTTTCTTAGATCATACCCTAATGGGGCCACCATCTGGGAATCCAGGCTTTATACCAAGGTTCCTAATCTTACGCGACATCCAGCTGAGTCATCAGGCTTTGTGTCCTGTTCTTTGTGCATATGCCCTATTTAAAACCCAAGTCTTGGCCATGAGAAATCTGTGGGCCCATTTTTAGCTACTCTCTTATCATTTCTTTTATCTTTGCAATTCCTGTGAGTTCAGGCCTGTGAGTTCATCCATGCATTCAAAAAAATTCTAAGAATTTCACCAAGCACACAGTTGGTAGACAGAAAAAAGAGAGGGAGGGACGAAGAGAGGATGTTGGTAGGAGGTATGAACAGAAGGGCAGAGAAATACTGATTGCTCAGTGCTGTTTTTCTGTTGGAGAGAATCAATTGTGCAGGCCTGGAGTTGCTGTGACCTTCAGTGCTCAGCCTGTTTTAATTATAGAAGTAACACTGGGAGCCTCACTTTGATGACAAGGCTGTTTCCCCAAAATCTTCCTGTACAAGAGATTGCTGGCCAGCTGACAGGAAAAGACCTCACCTTGGCCCGTCAGCGAGATCCCTGCACCATGTAGTAAGGGTGCTGCAGGGTCCTTGTTACCTCAGCAGATCCCAGTGAGAGGGGCCAACAGAACAGGACCAGACTCTGTGCAGGCACGTCCAGGGGAGCTTGTCTTTCCTTTATCTTTCTATCCTCTTCAACTCCACAGTGACCTCAGAGACCTTTACAGCATAGGGTTTGTATTTGTATTTGAGGTTCATAAAAAGGAATGGGGAATAGGAGCACTGGCAGGGAGCCCCCTAAACGCCATCTTGGCATGTGATCTGCAGGAACCTCCCCCCTAAATGAACTGTTATTGACATTTCACAGCTGAGAAAGTTGAGGCTGGGGGAGTCTATTTTCCCTAAGTCACATGACTTAACAAATGACAAAACTGGGATTTGAACCAAGGTTCAAATGCAGACAAAGCACAGGCTTACACCTGCTGCCAAACTACCCACCGAGGAGAATTTGGGGGTGGGGGTCACAAAAGAAAGGCCCTTCTGCTTACCATGGAAAAGGAAAGGAACTGAAAGCTGATGCACTACAAAGGAACCAAGTCTAGGGAGGCCTAACTTCCAAGAGTAAGACATTTGTAAGTTATATGTCACAAGCTGATACCAAATGCATATGGCACGCCACACTTTTCAAAGGGCCTAAGTCTCTTACGTGGATAATCGCCCTACACACTGGGTCCTTTCAGACTCAAGCAGGCCTTCCACGTTTCCTCTGGGTCTGGATGCGCCCTTCACCTGTGCTCCAAGGCTGTGATGGCTGCTGTGTCCAGATCACTCCAATTCCAGGTCTCTTTGTACCTGCTACTTGTACCTGCCCTCTCATACTTCCCCTGTGGGACTCCTGAACCTGATACAATGTCTTTCACACTCACACCCTCATTATTGTCACCAGAGAAGATGTCCTGGCAGCATGACTAGACATTCCCCTGCCACGTGTGTCTGAGTCAGTGCCACCCTCCATGTCCCTCCCTCCACAACATCCCTTGGCTTTCTAAGATCCTATTGCAGAGCAAACACAGTGGAGTACCATTAGCAGAGAAATATGATAATAATAACAGTATAAGAAGAAGGAAAGTAAGAAAAAATTGAAAAGATTGGGCCACCCTGTACAAATTCCAAGGTACCTCTGGGAGTTCTAGTGAAATCAACCTGGAAATGCAAACATGATTGAAAATGCCTCGATGCAAGGACAGAAGCCTAAAGCACTTTCCAAAAGACTCCCACACCAACTATGCATCTTTCTTTGAAGAATAGATTCAAAGGACAATTTCGTACCTAAAAGAAAAAGTTGATAACCTAATCATACTCTTTCAATGTCTGAGTAAGAAACAACTACAAACACATTTTAAAACTCTTCATCGAAGCACAGGTTTTACATGGGAGGTATAATTGTGCAGATCAACCTGAAGTTCAAAATTAACAGAGAAGGGGACCCTGAATATATTTTCAGGCAGAAGACAGAAAAGAAGAGAAGATACAAATAAAGAAAAGGCAAGGAAATCTTCCCTTCACAAGCACTAAATTTGGGGTATTGGGAATCTTTCCCTTAAATGAAGCCACTGATCTCATTAAGGCAACTGTTAATTTCCCATTAGAGTGGAGGGCCATTATGGAGAGCTATGGGCAACTAGGTCACAGATGGCCCACAAACATTTTTAAACATTACTTTCTATTCTGTTTTAAGCTGAACCTTTTAATAGAGGAAGTTATAATTAGTCAAGCTGACTTTTGTGAATTTCACCACCTCATGCATATATAATAATGAGAAAGACAGAAAAGACAAGGCCTAGATAACACTGGAAATAAGTTTTATGTTAAATCAACAAAACCTTATTCTTAAGGAATAACAATTAGTCATCCCCACCTTCCTATCTGGGAGAAACGTGGCAGGATAATGATTCCTATGATCAGTTATCTTTCTCGTGACACTGCCTTCAGAAACTTTCAATCCTTCTCTGGAATTCTAGGTTCAGGCCCAATGCTAAACTTTCCCACTGAGTTGTCCTGCGTCTCCCTGAGTAGGACTGCATATGGCCAACCTAGAGAATTTTCATAAACGCAAACCAATCTGTGTCCTCCCTCTTTTCTCATTCTGTTCCTCAGTTATGCTTCCGGTCTAAATCAGAACTCTCTACTTACACTGCCAGCACAAAAATCTTCCCTACTTATCTTCTGCAAAACTTTTCTCCAAAAACATACTCAAAATGAATTGCTTCTAAATGAATTATTATGTATTAATACAATAAAATGCTATGCAGCCAGGAAACATAAAGTTAGATAATGTTTATTGATAAGGTAACATATTCACAACATATTGAGTAAAAAAACTAGGTTACAAAAACCTATTTACAAGGGGAGACCATTTTTTCAAAAAGTCAGGGTATAACATATGTGCACATATAAATAGACAACTCTTTTATGTTCGAAATGATTGCGAAGACATACACCAAGTTATCACCAATGATTATCTTTAGGGAATGAGGTTAGGAATGAGCTTTACATTCTTCTTCCTTCGATTTTTAGCCTTTACAATGAACATACATTTCTTTTACACAATATAAAGCAAAACACAATATAAAAGCCACTATTTTCAGAGACCTGGTGGCCCTAGGTGGCCATCACTTCATGTATTACTCATATACCCTTGTGGAATGGTATGTTGGAGCCTTACTGTGGTATAGGCTCCAGAACCAAGCTAGAAATAATCTTTTAAAGATTATTTCCTATTATTTACACTCTATTTCTGTCTTAAGCCCTGAGAAGTGGGCTCCTTCAGGAACGTCCTTATGCTAAATTCTGCTCTACAAAAGGCTGTGACAATAACATTTGAGGCACTTATGTGTTCCCAAATCAGTGTGTCTTCATGTGCTTTTAATACCTGCCTAACTTTGGAAGCTTATATGTTGTTAACCTCAGAGATCCACTTAGAGGCTTTAAGTTGGGCCCAAATATATATATGTAATTATTTGAAAAAATACAGTTAAAAAATAACACACCACATTTTAACATACAGACCTACAAGTTATTACTTTTTGCCACCAGGATCTTTGCCATCCTTGAGCAAACATTTAAAGTTTAATTTTACGATTATTTAAGAAAACTATAGTTCTGCATTAGTCCTTAAAATATTTAGAACTACACAGTCTATGCATATGAAATGAACCAGCTTTATAGCAGCACGGCAAGGTCCAGGCACTTTTGTTTCATTGCATATTCTCTTTAAGGCCTAGCAGTGAATTGTGCTGAAAAAGTAACAGTTTCATGAATCTCCTTATTGTTCTGTATTTACCAGTTTAGTATCTAAAACAAATATTAATTTTACTCCTTATAGTTCTGCATTACAGTTTAACACTTAGGATAAGTATTATATCTTTATTGTTTTATAAGAATGTGACCCACACTTGGATATTTTTGGTGATACTATTTTGAAATGAAATTGTTCTCTTTAACTCCCCTTTCAAAGACAATCTGTTTAGCAGAGTACCCAGGCATTGCCAAGTAAGCTACAATCGTTAACAACATCTGAATAAATCAGAATTTTCTATGCAACCCAAACTTATTTGTTATTAGACGCAGCTGATATGCCTAGGACTGCCATTCAGTATGTCAATGTCTGTTTTGTATTAATGAGGAAGCACAGTCTTCTCACCAGTCACTTCACAGCAAATTTTGTTTAAAACATAGTCAAAACATGGACACTACTCCACTTCTCCTATCCCCTGGTCCAAGAGACCACCCTCTCAGTAATTATCCTTGGGTCCAGAGCCTCCTCTCCTGTCTTCCTGCTTTCATCTTTTTTTTTTTTTAGCCTGTTCTCAACACCTAAATCCTGGCATTTTCTGCCCAGCACTGTCTGGTGGCCTCCCATTCCATTAGAATGAAAGTCAAATTCATATAATGGTACACAAGGCACTGGATAGACCCCTTGTCCCCCTGCCCAGCTACTCTGGCTCCCAGTGGCTCCTCAGACGCAGCAGGCACCTGCTCAGAGTAAGGCTTGTGACCTTGCTGGTCTTTTAACTTTCAACTTTCTCTGCTCCCTTGTCTCATCTCAAAAAAGGCCTTTGATTAAAAATCAACTGGCCACACGTTTCCCAGGCCATCCTTAATTACTGGGGTATCCCATGTTCCCTACCTCTCAGGCTTTACATGGATATTTCCTCTTTGATAACCACTGGAAATAACTCTTGCTCAAATCGCTTATGTCTTCATTGTCTACCTTTTATCATTAGAATATAAGCTCCATGAGACCAGAGAATTACATCTGTTTTGTTCATTTCTGTGTCGCCAGAAGCCTTGACCAATTTGGAACAAAGCAGCCAGGCAGACAATACACATTTGTTAAATGGAAAAAAAAAAATTCTAAATTTGACTCCATCACAATGTTCTTACAACAAAAAACTATACTTAGGGTCATTTTTAAGATTTTTCTTTTAATAGAGAAAAGAGTTTTACTGCCACAAAAAACGCTATATAAAATTGTAAGTTCCAGAGGGAAGTTTATAAATGGGAGCTATTTATAGTACTCAGCATAACAGGCCAACAACTGCACTGCTGGCACTGATCCAAATTAACATTTCTACGCCACACATCCTTTGAATAAGAGTCTCTGGCTACCCATTAGTTTCCACATATGTATAATAATGATAATCTATTTAAAGGGAGATTATTTTTAAGAATCTTTTCCTTTGGGTTTTATCTTAAATTGGATAAAGCAACTTAAGGTCAGCCAAGGCTTTTATAAAACAATCCCAACAATCTTTTCTACCACTGGCATGCTCTGCAAATCATGATTTTCACCACGCACATCTGTTCCCTCAGCCCTTTTTCTCACACCAGTTTTTTTCTCACACACACACAACATGAGCTCAGTGTAACCCATGTGGCTAAACACAGCCCAGGCCCCATGAGGACTGCCGTCTCCTAAGCATGTAGTACAGGAGGAAGCTTCTCCCACAACCTCCATCTCCCTCCTTTCCATATCACTTGGCATGTATGGATAATAGAACCTCCATGGCTGACTACCTCCTAAAATTGACCTAAATTTCAAAGAGTGAACATGGACCAAATATACATATCAGTACAGTAGCCCTAGTTCCTTATGTTGACCACCTCTATATGTTGACAAGTTTGTTATAGTTCCTTGGGTGGTCAATTTACAGGGGTCCACTGTACACAACGTTGGCTACCAGTGAGCATTAAAAGTTGAATGTTCATGAGAATTTTAGGATTTAGAAATGTCAGTTATGCCAATAATTAAGTCTATTCTTTTCAGTTTAATGATTTCTTTATCCTAATGGTATTGCCTAGCACATTAAGATGAAAACCTGCAAGGTGATAATTTGATAACACCTTTATTTCCAGAGCTGAAAACTTTTTTAAAAAAAGTATCTTATTAAAAGCTCGGGAATGACTGATTAATTTACTGGCTGCTGTTACCTATGATGTCACTTTCTGTTAAGGCATAAGTGTGTGTTTTCTGTTAATATTGATATATGCTATATAAAATAAATATAAATTGATTTTGTGGCAGTAGAAATGAGCACACCAGAGGCTGATCTTGGAGATAGTCGACCTGTATCCAATTCTACACTGAAATCATTACAGAATGTGAAGTCCAAAATCCTATACAGTTTATATAAAAATCAAAAGGGAGGTGTTTTATATCAGGCTTTGATCCTGATGGTTCAATGAGAAAAGCATTTGTACACATTGAAATTTAAGCACTATACCCATACATGTACTATCTGGAACTATGTCAAAATAGAAACTGAGATTTCAATAAAAGTACAAAACATTTCTGCATCGCAAGGCTGTGAACAGAAAAACAAGTGTCTGGAGTCAATAAAATATGAAAATCTATCAGCTCTGCTGATCTATAAGAGTTTACACTGAAAGAAAAAAAAACTTCTACTTGGCAGGATTTTAAACCTCAAACTCAAAATTGCATGTCACATCTCTATTGCACCTCTTTAATCACATTCTCAGTGATTTCTATTCACAGGAACTTTTTTTTTGTTTTTGGTTTGATTTATTTATATTGAGATTTTAACCAGCACTGCTATCTCGGTACTTTCTACTTCTTGACTAACAATTATTTCTTAATAGAAGTACCAGCATGCCCTAGTGTAAAACCAAATTCCACATACAAGTCATTAGCCCACTGCTAGTTTGTTAGAAACTACAAATAAACAGAACCCAGGTTTTATAAGCATTCTTTTTTTGACAAATCTGCTATTCAAAAGATTCACTAAGGTGGGAGACCCTTGTGATCAACTTTTCTAGCTGTACCCTAAACAACACCCACAGACCAAAATCACAGAAAACGTTAGCCTTCTAGGATCCTACAGAGAAGTCCTCACAAGCGTGATGCATCCACACTTTGATTCTTTCTGTGCTGAAAGTGCGGAAGTCTTCCGAAATTAAAGAATCTGAAGGTTCATGGAAAGGAAACAGATTTTGTTTTTTAGTTTGTACAGTATTCTCATCAAACATTCTTTCGCTTTCAGAACGAAATGCTCTGCGGGGGGGTGGGGGGAGGAGCAACCCTGTCTCTGACACCACTGGCTCCTTGCTTGTGTGTCTGTTAGCCAGGCAGCCTCATTATAAAGAGTAGCAAGACCCCGGCAGGAGGGGCGTGGGCTGACTGCTTTGTCTCAGGGTTGTCTCAGAGGAGTCTAACCATGCCCAGCTTAGACTTCAAAAGCTGTGAGCAGATTTTCAGTGTCCCTTTTACCCACCGGACCCCTACACAGAGCATTCCTTCAGAACATAATGTCAAGGCCTCATTTTATCTACACCTTTTTTTCTTCTCCCAATTTGTGCTGAATTCTCAAAAGTCCAGGTGGAAAAGCCCAGATCATTCACTGTTGCAAGCGCTGGGCAAACACCTCAGCTGAATGAAGGGAGCAAATCAATGCCATAATGTAATGTGTTTCACAGCAAAGGATACGTGTTTCATCCCACCTCTTTGCAGTTTATGCTATACAAAAACTGTCACATTTTATAACTCTAGAAGAGGATGGCTATGACCTGTCAAAATACAACCGGATACGTAGCTATGTGAAAACCTGAAGACTCTTTTATAACAACTCCCAATTGCACAACCAATCAAGAAAGCTCCAAGTTTTACTGCTCTGCAGTTAGAACTTTCCACCTTCACCAGCTCTGTGTAAACATTTTAAGATCTATTATATTTATTAATGTCACTTAGGGGTGAGGATTAGCACCCGCGGCTCTGCCTCGCTTTGAAAGTGCTCTTTGTAAGAGGACTTAGTACATCCTGCAGAGTTTCCATCAATCATTTGCCTTTACAAGGGAAATCTTAACTCACAATTCACAGCCACTAAAATGACCAAGAAATCATTCAAGTGAAATGTGAAAGAACAACTAAGTGTGCAGACACACAGACACGCACACGTTCTGAAACAGGAGGACGCACGTGCTCCCAGAGTGGTTCTTCAGTGTCACCTGACTCTGTTTGGGGAACACCTGTCTGTCCTTTCCTGCTATCCGTGTTTTCCTAGTCTGTAAGATCGCAGAACGGCTCCACCGAGACACAAGAACGGAGAGGCCAAGACTTACGTTATTCATGTACTCGCTGAGCAGGTCCTGCAGCGCCTGCCGCACGGCGTTGCACTCGGCCACGATCCTCTCGCGCCGGTCGTCCCGCGTGCAGGAGGAGTCGGCCATGAGCGCCGCGCCGCTGATGATGCTCTCCAGCCGCTCCTCCAGGGACGGCCGGAACCGGGCCTCGCTGAACGTCATGGGGTCCAGGATGATCTTGTTCTGGAAGTATCACAAAAAAAAAAAAAAAAAAAAAAAAAATGAGCACAGAAGAGATGACCGCCTTTGCACCCTGTTTCCTAAAGCAGAAACATCGGAAGCCAGGAAAAGAGGCCCTTTGAATGGGAAACTGCTTTCTGACACAAATTTTCGAGTGGCCTGGACAGAGTGGTAACTTTTGGTGAGATATTTTGTCCTGGGTGTAACCTTCAGGTTGAAAATAGCACGTCTTGTTTGAAGGCTATGTTCTTGGCAACAGCTATCTCCTCTGAAGAGTGTTTAAATGACATTGTCGCACTGGCTTGCGATTTTTTTAAATATGAGGGCTTCAAGCAAAGTACATTTCAGTGTAGAATGGGGGGGAATTATGTGAAAAAGATGGAGCTTAAATATTGTATGCAGTCAACAACCTAAGCATGCTTTAGCTGTGACTTGTACATACGTTACTGCTCCTTGACACGATCACTTTTGAAACTTGGGCACAGAACATCCAACAGAAATCTTTAATACAGGTTAATTCCCCACTAGGAATTATTATCTTTTATGCAAAAACTAGTGTTCTGGAAAAAGGTTCATAATGTGTGTGAGAGATTTGTCACAATTAACTGACAAAGTCCTGCCAGATGTATTGACATGTTCTGAAGGATCCCAGCTAGGAAAAAAAAAAATTAGATGCTTCCTAACAGGAAGGCGTCATGGAGAATATACACTTACTTTGGCCCCAGTGATGCCTGAGGAGCCTGAGAATGCCATAGGCAGAGATGTCCAGAGGCAGAAGGAAATATACACCCAGAATTCAGGAGCCATGTCAGCCTTTATAGGGATCTAGGAATTGTAAGAGACATTTGGATACAAAGTAGTGGAGGACATGCCAGTAAAATTAATAAAGCAAGAAGAATGGACCAGTGAAGACCTGGGTAATGCCAGTTTCTAAGGGTATGCAGAGGAGTGAGAATGTAAAAGGGCAATGGAAGGGTAGTCAGAAACACAGCAGCAGAACCTGGAGAACTCTCAGCAAACCAGAAGAGTGGAGGGGCTGATGAATCGTGGCATAATTAAGTGTGTGAAGCACAGAGGCAAAGTTGGCATTTCCCCAAAATGGTTTTCTTTGGGAAAAATCATTTCTGCCCTAGGCAAAGATCATTTCACAATGTTTATCGAAGTAGAGTGACCTGCTTCAGGAAATGGTGTGCTCATCATCACTGGAGGTGTGTACTTAGACATCCTATCACCAGAGTGTCCATGATGGGTCAATGCTCTTCCAATCTTAGATTACTGTGGCTGCAATTTCTGTCCCCTTACTGTTGTCTTTGATGTTAATCATTAAATATTCAGCAGCTTAAAAAATAATGAAGAAAACACAACTTGCCACGTGTACAAAGACAATGAGAAAATCAAACGAAAATAGATAGTGATACTATTGCCAGTCTACCACCTGCTGAGGACCTACTACATGCCTACCGTGGTGCTTAATGCTAAAATGAGGTTGGGGAGAGGAACATAAACACTTCTGTGTTTTTTATTTTAATGTAGTATTAAATATCTGCTTACTATTATAAATAAGTCCAACTGTGTGCTCTGGGAAAGTTTATTTTAGCCCTCAAAAGCATGCTAGGGTATTTGCTAAAGGTTGCGCTCAGAGATTCTCAGACACTTGTTAAAATGCAAATCTCCATACCAGGGAGATAGATCCTTTGGGCACAAGGGGGTTGAGTCTCAAGGAAATGAGTGTAGGCAGGTTATGACTAAAAACAAATAGGTATAGATTAGGCACAGACTGTGGGTAAAGTCTACTGGGATTTCAGATGTTTTAGAAAATCACTAACTTATCAAAACTCCCTCTTGCATTTAGAAGGCAGATGAATGAGGTCTTGCAAACAGGAGACAGATATTCTGGGCCAGGCTTTGGAATAATAACCACGTTTACATTCGCAGACTCTTCTGTGAAGGAGATGAAAAGGGATATTTACTGAACCAAAAATGTGCTTCTTGGCATTGGTTTTGGGCACAACTGTCCAGTGTTAAAAAAAAAAAAAATCATGTGTTGGCTCAGTACAGTGGATGGCTCTTCAGGATTCATCATTACAGAATTATCATTTCTAAGAGTCCCAGAGGAGAGCAGAGGTGAGCACAGGTCTTCCTGTGCTGTTCCTATTTGTGCCAGTGCTGTGTCTGCACTGTCTCTTCCTGGAGAGATTTTTTTTTTCTTTCTTTCTGTGTCCTGCTTTTCTATTGATAATATTTATGATATATAATGTTCATAAATATACACTACAATTATGCATTTTTACTATGTAACATGCATTAGCAACTCATAATCTAAATAAAGAAATGACTTGTCAAAATATGACCATCTTCCTTATAAAGAGTGTCAAAGAATTTTAGAGAAAATCATATTAATATAAAACATAATGAGAATTATTTACTCTGTTCTAAGATTCTAGGAGACTCTTTAGAATAATATATTGGCTCCAAGATAAATTTTTATTGTATTTTGGAATGAGAAATATAAAGAAGTGTCTGTTTTACAGAAAAATACCAAGGTAAATGTGAACCTTCAGTATGGGCAGCAGAGAAGAGAATGCGCTACCATCATTAAAACACTATTTCTTAAATTATTTTCTAGAGAACATGGACTCTAAAGATATAGTGTTTTGATGAAAAAATAAGGTTCCATAGCCAATTTTTGGGGGGAAATAATACTGCATGTCTTAGAGCAAATTATCATATGCAATGCTTTGAGAAATTCTGCATTAAAGGTGCCAGTTCATTGTAGCATTTTCCAAACCTATTTGAGCACGAAAGTGCCCTTTTAAAATGCATGCATTATCTATGAGAACCCAAGAAACACACTTTGGGAAATGTGTCAAAAGAGACTTTGGAGTGTCAGCCAACTGAGCTCCCTGCCTGCCATGGCCCGGAGTTGTCATCAAAGTAAAAGCATGAAACATTAAGCCTGACAAACTCTGCATAAAAGTTACACTATCCATCACATCTCTAATGGAATTGTTCATTATTTATAGATCATGGGGGGAAAGCTTTTGAAAAAAATCTCCCTGGAAAAGAAACAATAAATTTACAATATTCCAATCCCTATCTGTGGTGCAGCTGGGGAAGACTGCAATGATGGATGTGAAATCTGAGCAGGGAGATGCCACTTGGGGGAGAGAAAAGAGGTATAGGGGAAAGCCCAGTGCACACGGGCCTGCAGGTGTCTGTGTGTGTGAAGGAGTAAGTACAGGTTGTGTGTGTGCATGTACATGTGGGTATGAGAGGCATATGGGTTATGTGTGTGGGTATGAACCTGTGGGTCTATGAATGGGGGGTTTACTGGTGTGTATGGGGGTGTGTGTGCACATGTGTTCACACATGTTTATGGAAGATGGTATGAGTTGTTTGTGTGCATGTGTGTGTGTCTGTGTTTTCAGAGAACTTGCCACGTCTACAAAAGGGCTTAGAAAATGAGAATAAGGCAAAAACCTAACTAAATGAAGTCAGAGTCACAGAGCTAGAGGAAACGGCTCTCTCTATGGTTTCAAAAAGTAAGAAAAACAAACTTCGGAGCTGAATCTTGAGCAAGAAAGCCAGAAATATACAGAGAATGAAAGTCCAGTGGAGTGAGGAAGGAGTGTTTGCTGCTACATTATTTGGGGAGTGATTAAACACACACACACACACACACACACTGAGGCCAGTTCTCTTCCCTAACTCTCTTCGGGAACATTTCAGATCAGCAAACGGCAGCTGAGCGCCAGGCTCTTAGTGGTCTCATTTCTCAGAACGGCCTCTGCCTGCCCCCGCTTCTCGGCGCCACTGCCCTCTGCTGGCGGGAAGGGGCACATTGTTATCATCCAGATTTAAATTTCACTCCCTGGTCACTGAGGGAATATTTCCCTAGGGCAACACGCCAGTGGGGAACAGTCAAACAGCCAACACTTTCTGTATCTCTCTGTAGGACAAAAGTATACTCCTGGGAGAGGATATTATGCTGCTTCCAACTGCACTGACTTTCTTTAGTCTACTGAGATTTTACATTTTAAAATCTGTCTTTTTCTTCCGCATTCTTAATGCCCGTTTAATCTTTTTATCCTTTTGATCTTTTAGTTCCATCTTACACTATCCCTTTAGTTCATTTTAAAATTGTGGACCTGCATTTCTTATTTTATCTTAAAAAAATAGCTTGCTTTAATTTCTTTTTTAATCTCATATCCTTGGCTTGCATATTTTCTGCTTTATGATGTTGACTAATTTGTATTAACATCTTTACTTAAAATGTATTGTTTTCATACTTGCAGTTAGGGAGGTGCAATGGGAATGCAGGGTCATAAAGATAACAGCCACAATAATTCAGCCCCAAGCAAAGGAAGCATGGACCCTATTCTGCCATCAAGTCAGTGCTGAAACATTTTCTCCAGTCTCATGTAAGTAATTGATCTCCCATTTTCTCTGGTGCTGAACTCTATAAAAACATTAACCCAAAATAACTCAGAAAATCATGCAGTTCAACACTACTTCCCAGAATCACACATTTGCCTGTATACATCACATATACAATTATTAGAACACTATGTTTAAAGTGCTCATTTCATTTATTCACTCTACAAAAAGTTATGTGATCTAAAAATTTCAGTAGAATCACAGGACACTGAGTTAGCCTGATGCAGGTGCTAACACAGGAAGAAGCAGAGACCTCTATCAAAGCAAGAAATTGAACGGATCAAGATGGTTTGAGGAGTCCACAATTCTGTGTCCTTGATATCACTGTCTCCATCTAAGTGAACAGGAAAATGATGCCTAAGATGTCATCCCACGAATGCCCCTCAATGAGGACATCAGGATTTCAACCCAGGTCTTCTAACTTTGAGGCTAATGTTCTTTCCACTGTTTAAGATTGCCCACATTCAACTAAAATGAATCTAATCAATCATACTTATAAAAATGTATTTCTTAAAAAAACTGAGCAATTCTTCTAAACTAAATATAATGGCAAACCGATCATCTGTCATGTGATCCTCTTTTGTCATGAGTCACCTCACACTTCCAATAGATAACTGAGAGTCTAATCATTCAGTAATGAAATGGGTCGTCAATTATTCTAGGTGCCTAAGGGTACATCCCGAATAATCCTTTCTTTCAATGTGTGGAGTCTCTAAGCAAAAACTAAAACACCTACAACCAATTGTAATTTGGAAAATGTCTGGTATTGTTGTGGAACGGATGAATGGACTTCCCACTGGCCTGAGCAGGACTTTCTTAGAACTGTGCTGAAACTCTTCCCACCCAATCCTCTTTTCTTTCCTGCTCTTCTTTCACAGACGTTTGACCTGCATCACGGTTCAAAAGCTCTGTCCACATATTTCTGCTGGTACAAGCCTACTTTACCCTTCAAAGGCAACTTCTGCTTATGAAGCTAATCCCCTTCATCTTGGCATTTGCTTCTGAAAGTACTTGCATGGACAAAAATAGAAGTGGGAGGCACAGCCAGGGAGTGGGAGGCACAGAACAACAGCCAGGTCCTGAAGAGGACTTCCTATGTTAAGAAGCTTTCAATTTGTGAAGGCCCCTTTAGGCGATGCAGAATCATCAGAGATCATAAAACATAAAAATGGCACAATCCTGTTTGCTTTTAGGAAGTTTTCTGTGGAAGTTAGCTTTGGCCGGACTAGAAGTAAAGGCAGAAGAACAATTACCAAGTCTTCAGAGTTCAGAAGAGAGATAGGTAGAGTACAAATCAGGGTTATGGTCATCTGGGCAATGACAAAGGCCTGGATTTAAGAAACATTTAGTGTGTCAATCTGGCAAGATCTGGAAATATATGGGCTATGAGAATGAAGAAGTCAAACATAAAACCTATATTTCTAGCATGGGCAACACCAACAATACAGGTATCAGCAAACTACATTCTAGGAGTGAGCCTCCTACATTGTAAATAAAGTTCTATCAGAAGACAGACCCATTCATTTACAAACTATCTGTGGCTATTTTTCATTACAATGGCAGAGATGAATAGTTGGTATAGAGACTATATGGCCTACAAAGTTTGGGATATGTACTCCTGTCCCTTTATGAAAACATTAGCTTCAAGAATGGAAGAAAAAGTATCCAATGTACTCAGCCCTATTATGAAACTAATTTATAGCTTTTATATGAAAGCTATAACCTAATTATAGTCTAAGAATATGGGGAGGAGGAAAGGGGAGGAGAGGAGGGTGGATGGGTAGAGGGAGGGTGATTGGTGGGATCACACCTATTGTTCATCTTATAAGGGTACATGTGAATCTTTCTAAAAGTAGAATATAGATGTTTTAACATGATAACTAAGAAAATGACATGAAGGTTATGTTAACCAGTTTGATGAAAATATTTCAAATTGTATATGAAAACACCACACTGTACCCCATGATTGCATTAATGTATACAGCTATGATTTAATAAAAAAAAGAAAAGAAAAGAAAAAAGAAAACATTTGCTGAGCCCTGAACAATTGTGATGGATAACAGATGAAGAAGAGTAAGTACTTACCATGTATTTACATTTAAGTGGAAAAGTCTTATGGAAAGTTGATTATCACGTATGAAAATCAGGTAGGGGTATGGGCATTTGTATTAATACTCAAAATTAACTGTCTTAATATATACAAGAAATGTCCAGTTGGAAGATATAATGTACAACAACAAGAACTGCAAAACAAAATACAAAGAAAAACTTCACTTATGATAAAATGTCAACCAGCCGCAGCAAAAAAATGTGCTTGGAGCGATGAGCAAGTGTGTAGATGTGACCTTAGAGCACTCAGAGCAGGAATGCGGCTGATGCCTCTAGCTGGGCAGTTAATGCTCTTGGCCATGGCATGACATTGTTTCCCTTAAATAACTTTCTGCTAATTACGGTGAGGGAATTAATGCAACAGCCTTTCCCTCATCTCAGAAACTAAAAACATGATTTTTTTATACTTCAAGATGGTCTCAAAAACAGCTCTGAAACACTTTATCCTACTTTTAATCTCTCACTTCT
The DNA here is from genome assembly GCA_963574575.1 of Galagoides demidoff. Taxonomy (NCBI): domain Eukaryota; kingdom Metazoa; phylum Chordata; class Mammalia; order Primates; family Galagidae; genus Galagoides; species Galagoides demidoff. The sequence continues at coordinate 23,217 of CAUYQV010110832.1, forward strand.
GTTTCAAACTAGAGGGCAGGTATTATAACACATTTCTTTTACCAAGAAGGGAACCATAAATATGCCTCTTTCTTTGGCTAGGAATGAACCATCTTAAATCTGAGCTTATATCTAATGGTACTCAAGCAGTAATTGAGAAATATTGGTATCCGTGGTAAAATCTGAAGCATGAAAGTAACACTTAATTACAATTAAACCAGCAGAGAGGCTCTAGAATGCATATAACACTGGTCTTATACCTACAGTCTACTTTCAAAGACTCTGAATGCACAGCTTACAACAATGATTTTTTTCTTTATTAGCCAAGAACCTGCTTGCAAAGGGGGAGGAGGGGTGAGGCATCTTAATTATCTTTGGATTTTCTTGCTTTCAACATTAGTTAAGCCTTTAAAAACTACTTAATCACTTCAAATATGTACAGAATTTTCAAAATGCCAACAAAGACAACAACAAAAAGAATTGATAATGTAAAGTTTGAACTGATCTAATTGTTCGTTTTCCCAAATCTGATCTTATCAGCCTGGAAAAAGCAAATGTGAGTGGTGTGAGAAAGCATCATTGTTTCCTTTGCTGCTTGCTATAACTCTGTAAGATAAATGTGTTCTGGATTTTTTTTACCACCTTCATAGTTCAAGGTAGCAACTAAAGAAAATAATACATTGTGCTATTCTCCCTCATAAACACCAGGCCCTCACCACCTGCTGTCCAGTATAACTATTTCCAATCAATCAAGCAGAACAAAGAGTAAATGTCACTATGTTCCTATGCAGTCATTCACTTTTAATTTTTAAAATAAAAAAAGGGAACTTTAACATTAGTCAACTCATTCTTGCAAATGATAAATGACATGTCATTCTGATACAGGACAATTAAAGCAATGAAAATTAGAAAACCTAAATGACAGTGCATGTTTGTGTGAGGAAATAGTTCTCCTTTAATTACAATTATTCTGACCTTTTCCTGGGATTATGCAACAACGTGTACAAGTCTTCACTCCTTTCCTTTTGCACCTTCATGTTATCCCTATTCTATTTACCTTTGATACTTAAATTAGGTAGTTTGTCTTATCTTTTGATGTAACTAAGGAGGTTTTAGTTTCACTGACAGCAAGCGAAAGTATCCTTCCTCTTTCTCAAAAGTATCAAATTCAAGAGTCTTTCTGTTTCTTGCTACATAAAGGATGTACAAAGCCCATGTAATCCAGAGGTAGAGGTGTCTCTGCCCAGGTGAAATTTGACAATGACGTAGCATGATGACGGAAATTTAAACTTCACTTCAGCTTCGGGCTTCCTACTACATTGGCCATTTAGAAATTGTCTAGGTCTCAGAAGGTCACAGAGCACCCAGTGGGATCAAGGTTTATTCGGGCTTTTATTATAGTTATTGTATTATTTTGTTGCACTGATACAACCCCAAATAAGTCCTACTGAATAACTGCCATTCACTACAGTATCCTAAAATCAACAGCAACAACAAAAAAGAACTATTATCCAGCTTAAAACATTTGACAGGTAACCCTAAGGCAGCCTCTCCCAATTTTCCATTAAATGTCTATAAACAAGAAGAAACAATGAAATTTTATAGCACTGAAAATTAAGAAGGAAACTTGACAATGAGACATGATCATAATTCTGGCTCCAAATGCTTTAAATACTTCCTTTAAAGACTGAAGTCTGAGATAAACGCATAAATCAAGACCATTTTAATAAATTAACCGAGATGTCGAAATCAAAACTGTGTTATTTGTTCCGTTTTAAACACTTACTCTCCCTGCAGTGTATCAATAATTAACACAGATACATTTTCATCTTTTTCATTCTGGGCCAAGCTCTCCCAGGGTGAATCTTTGTATCTTTACATGAAAAGTTTTTCCTGACCTAATTAGGGTAACATTAGGAATTAAAGATTCTAAGGACACTGAGTTTTAATCGTCTATTTTTTATTGAGCTACAGAAAAATCTAACCACCATTTTTGATTTGCCTTAATTATTAAATTGCACAGTAGTCTATAAATAGCTTACTCTTCCTTCTCAGGCATATACTTAAAAATAAGCTAATTATACCATTTACCTACTTAAGATATTATTTGTAATTAAACAGTTCAGTATAATTTGAAATACATGACAAAGATAATGACTTAATAATTAAACAGAGCTTTCCATCCTTAGATGTCTCTCTCTCTATATATATTTTGCTTTAAAAAAAAAATAAGAAATCTAGTGGGGCTGTGGTGGGCACCTGTAGTCCCAGCTACTCAGGAAGCTAACTCAGGAGAATTGCATGAACCCAGGAGTTTGAGGTTGCTGTGAGCTAGGCTGACCATAGCACTCTAGACTGGGTGAAATCCAGTGGAAGCCAGTTTCCTTTTCCCTAATCCCATCATCTGTGTGTGTTGCTGAGCAGCTGTGGCATTTCATGAGCACTTTCTCAAGCTCTGACAGAGATTCTAGTACTTTACAACTAATCACAGCAAAGCAGAGCAAAGATAACAATCCTTAGCTTTGCATTATGGATTGATTAGAAATTAAGTAACCAGAATGCATTCAACCAAATCTTTTAGAGGGTTTAACAAAGAAAATGGATTTTATTCTTTCGCTGAAAAAAAAAAATAGTCATGTTATCTCTTCATTTCCCGTGAACTCTATCTGCATTTTTAACCATCTTTCTTACCCCCGTTTTATCCTTTGTGACTTTCGTGTGTTCTTGTCAGTTTACCACCCACTCCCTAAATTAAGCCTCTCTCATATTTTACAAAACCCTAATTTTCTGAAGTTCTCCTCCTACCCCCCTTTCCTTTTTGTTTCCCCATCCCTCCTTCCTCAGTCTACCCTAGTGAGTTGGTACACCTCAAGGTTCTGCTCCTGGACCTCAGCAATGCTTTCAAGACCTTCTTCCTTAAAGAATTTGACTCTTCCCATGCCTTAGCTGTGGAGGAGTTAACATCATGCTTACAATAGCAGTCACTGATTTCAGAACTCGTCTGAGGAATTTTTGAGAACAAGACAGTCTCCTGGCAAGCCTTGAGATCTCTTGTAACTTGGAGGCAAGCCACCAAGTAACTCGGTAATACCCCAGGAGCAAAGATCAGTCCCGCGGTAGTAAGGCTGATGTGAAACATTAAACATTTTATGGCAGTTCCTTGAAGGAGTAGTGGAGAAAACACACGAGGTCTCTTTTGAGTGTGGTCTTTGAGTACATACCCTCTTGCCATCTTTTGTTTAACCCTTCAATAAAAGACTACTGCAAAAGTTATTCGGGGCTCTCCCACACCTTTGGTAAGCCTCACTTCTTGCAGTTTGTACTCTCAATCTGTGTCCTGACTGATTCTTTCATGTGACCATGAGACTTAGCCATCACCTGCTTGGGAAAGGCAGCAAAGTCCTGTGTCTAGTCTTGACACTCTTGAGATACTGGCCCTCACACTGGCTGTGACTACTGGGCATTCTACCCTCATCTCAGGTGTAACATGTACTTTTCATCTTCCTCTAAAACCAAACATCCTCATTTCTATGGAGGATACATGGAGGCAGGAGGGAAAGGAGAACCCGTCATCTCTCTTCATCGTCCTAGGGCACTAGTTAACACTAAGGAGAAATCCTCACCTCTTAAGCGTTGCCCAGACAGGTAAAGTAACTTGCTGAAGGCCACACAGTGAAACCTTAAGGAGGTGTCTGACTCCAAAGCCCATGCCCTTGCAGCCTCATTCCCTTGGGTACTTTTACTGAAGGATCACCCACCAGCCAGTATAATCTCAGATCACATGTAAAATAGGACAGGGCTAAGATCTCAATAATGCTACGGCAGGGCTTTTCATTCTTTTTTTATCTCACGACATACTTGAAGCTAGAGTTAAACTTCTGCAGCACACTTAAATTTTCTTAATCAAAAAAAAAAAGTAAACAGGAAAAGAATACACTTACTTTGCCTTGAACTTCTTTTGAAAATAATTTAATTAATGGTCTTTAAAAATTTTCTCAGCACACCTAAGATCCTCTCACAATACACTGGTTGAAATATCATTGTGCTATGCATTGAATGTGTCACCAGGTGTTGCCAAAGTGATAAAGTTAAGAGATGAGATAATTAGTGATTAAGCCTTGAAGGCAAATCTTATGGAATTAAGGCCCTTATAATGGTGGCTCATGCCTGTAATCTTGGCATTCTGAGAAGCTGAGACAGGAAGATCCCTTCAGGTCAGGAGTTCAAGACCAGCCTGAACAAGAGTGAGCCACACCCCCCCACACCTCCTACCCATCTCTACCAAAAATAGAATAAAAAATAACTGGCCAAGGCAGTGAAGGCTTGTAGTCCCCAGCAACTCAAAAGACTGAGGCAGGAGAACCACATGAACCCAGGAGTTTGAGGTTTCAGTGAACTATAATGACACCATTGCACTCTAGTCTGGGTGACAAACCAAGACTCTGTTTAAAAAAAAAAAAAGACCTTATAAAAGAGTCAAAACACAGCATTTGGCTAGCTTGCCCTGCCACCGTCTCCCCTGTGAAAACGCCGGAGGACAAGGTGCCACAAGAAGCAGAGAGCAGCAGCCTTCACCAGACAATCAAACTTGCTGGTGCCTTGATCTTGGATTTCCCCTTCCCTTGAACTGCAAGAAAACAAGTTTCTGCTCTTTATAAATTACCCAGTATTAAGCATTTAGTTTTAGCAGCACAAATGGGCAAAGATAGACAGCTTGAATTAGAAACCTGGCTCTGATTTCTTGTAGCTTTAATTTGTTCTGGCTAAGTAGCTTGCTTAAATGCTGACTACCTCAGTTTCTTCATTTGGAAATCAGGAACATTAGCAGCACCTAGACTCCAGGACTGCTGAGAAAATGAAACCATACATGTGAAGAGATTAGAACAATATATATATATATAGTAATAAATGTGAACCATCAAATCATTTGAATACCTTTTTTAATGTAATACTTTATATCAGTATAGAAAACTCCATTTTCTACTTCTTCTTCAAGTCATTATCCCTTCCAATTTACCTTATCGAGAATCTAAATTAACCATATTTTATTGTACACCTTATTTTTCCCTAACAGACTATTCTTAAAATTCTTAACCCAACTACCCACTGGCCCCAAACCTTCAGCCACGTCCCCATTGCCGTGAATAGGTTATCATTATGACCCGTCAATTTATAGACATTGGAATCTTATCTAGTAGTTCTTCATTTCCATTTCACTCCTTTTTTGAGATACACCACAATGTATAATGGAGCAAGGCAATGAGCTGCATTTTTCATCCAACCCTCAGGACGGGGACATCATTTCCGGTGTATGAAGCCTGATAAGATATAATCTCACATACACCCACTTCGAATTTAGGATCCCTAGTCTTCAAGACTTTCAGCAATCTGATACCAATCTCTACCTTTCAAACTTTACCTCCCATGACTCTCCTCATAACCCCCCTTGCTCCAGCCAAAGGGGTCTCTGACTGTAACACCCCACCCTACTATGCTTCATGTGTTACTATATTATTAGTTCTTCTCTATTGAATATTTCAGTTCCTTTCTCCCTGATGCGTTTCTGAAGCACATGTTGACTCTATTCAGGGAAGACGCTCTCTCCCTTGACTCCCACCACAGAGCTCTTGTGACTTGCCACACAGAGTTCCCAGTTGGCTCTCGTCCAACTTTCCCATGCATTCTCAGCAGGGTGCCAGCATGGACATGTGTGTGAGATCACCAATTAGGATGCTTTCCTTACTACACTTTGGAATCTTCTTCTGCATCCAGATGAGGATTTCACATATAAGTAGTTGATAAATATTAGCTGATTAGCTAAGTTAGGATTTCTGAGCAAAAATATCTTTTTTTTTCAAATTTTATCCAAAGGCTTCTCGAGCTAAATAGAGATTCACAAGAGTGAACCTAGTATTTGCAGATGAAGACATGTTAAAGGCCCTTCAGTTAGATACATGCATTTTTGTCTGCATTGAACTTGAGACTTAGTGAAGTTGAGATTCAGAATTATTGGGCATATAGGTTAACAGGATGACAAATGCTAGTTCTGTTTTCAATCCAAGGGAGACTAGCTGAGGCAGCCAACTCCTCTGGTTGGTAAACTTCCACTAAAATCTTTTATCCTAATTTACGTAAGATGGAATTTTGAATTTCCATATGCTGTTAGTTAGACTGATAGGCATTTTACAACTGTGTGCATATGAGTATAAAGGGTATTATATATGGACAGAGGCATGTCATTAGAAGCAGTAGTGTAATAAAAGCAAAAATCCAGGAAAAATCTGTAAGTCTCATCCAAAGGTTTGAATAAACCAGAGTCATCAAACAATGGCCTGTGGGCCAAATTAGGTCTGCTGCCCATTTTTGTATGGCCTATAGCAATGATTTTTACATTTTTAAGTCAGTAGAAAAACCATGGACCCACTGGTAATGTTACATTTCTGTCTAAAATTCCCTCCCTCATTCCACAAATTATCAAAAGGTAAGTAGCCAAGGAAACAAAAAAATAAAATAAAAATATGTCACAAATAAAATAACTTGATAATTGAATAATTAGTTACTGGATTATCTATGGTTGAAATTATTTTAAGTTTAATACCAGGAGAAACAAACTTCTTACTCCAGAATTTAGTAACAGTCTACGGCTGTAGCTTAGAAAAATGAATTATCCATTTAAAATGGAAAGTCAATTTATATTTCTCAAAAGCAATTGTGACTTAATTGCTGTTATCACCCTAATAAATTACTAGGTGATTTCCACAAACTGGTTATACACTCAAATTTCATGTCTGATGAAAGAATAATTGTATCAATATTCTTCTAATATGAAAAGGAAATTAGTTCATTGGCCACGAGGGAAATGAATACACCTTGGATATAAACTCTTCTATCTTTTTCTGTCTATTTTTTAAGCAGGCAAATTAAGATGAGAAAGAAATAGTTTATGTCTCACAGGAATAAAGTGAAATGTGTTAATTGCTTTTCAAGAAGCATAGAATGGTTTGAAAAATAGTCTTTTTGCTTAATGAGGATGTCATATTCTGGATTTTCATAATGATAATTTAAATTATAGAGATTTTTTGTGTAACACTAGAAAACAGAAGCCTAAAAGGGTTAACTCAATTCAGTTAATGGATGCCCATCGGAACATAAGAATGTTTAGAAAGTCATGGAATATCTATTGTGAAGAAGTTGGTATGATATACAGTCACAGTCCAGAAAGCTGAGAAGAAATTAGGATTGATATATAAGGTAGTCAATTAGGATCAGGTAATCCTAATTACCAATCATTGATTAGGTAATCAATTAGGATTGATGTATAAGGTAGGATTGATATATACGGTATGAAATCAAACAAGTTAACACATTCATTTAAGCAGCTGTTCAACAAACACATATTTCATGTCTATGTGCTGAAAGTGCAGATGAAAGTGTGAATGAGACCCGATCTCTGTCCTCTTGGTGCTCACAGTTTGAGAGACAGAACTCGAAACAGAATATGTTAAACATTCACACGCATAAAGTACAACAGTAACACGGGAGATGGAGAGGCTCAGAAGGGCGATACGGGGATAAACGGTGACTGTATGTGACAATGATAGCAATGGCAGAATATGGAATAAACAGAAGGAAAAAGATGGGACAGGTAGGCAGGGACCTACTGAAATGATTTGATCCCACTCTAAGTACTGTAAAGTTTGTTCGGAACACAGAGTTTTACTGGTGAATAATATCTGATTTGCATTTTGGAAAGATTAGATTTGCAGGGACAATGGAATACAGAGGGAAGAATTTGACGGGAGTGGTGGCTTGTTCATAAATGTCAAGGGAAATGTGCGCCTGAAGAAAGAAGTAGCCTAAGGAAAGAGAAGCTTTAGCATGACAAGAGCTACCTGAGAAGTCACGTAAGTGGAAGTTTTATAAGATGGTTTCATGAGTTTTTTTTTAATCCTTCAAAATCTAATGGAAACACTATATATTTGCTGCAAGCACTCCCAGCCCATTCCCCTGCCCTCTCCCCACCACTCCCCCCCTTTCCCAGCTTGTCCCATGCCCTATAGGCTCTCCTAGCCCATTTCTATGCCCCCCAGAGTTGAAGCAAGTTTCACAACCCCCCCCCCAAGTTCTCAGTGGATGAACAATGGTGGAAACCCACCAAGGCTGAATTAATCATTGTTATATAATTATTGTGATTTAAGCTATATCCATTGTCAACCAAGGCTGTATTAACCAAGGCTGTTACATAACTATAACAATTGTGATTTAAGATGTATCCATTGTGAACCAAGCTGTAACCCTGCACTGGAAATGTTTCTTGCTTGCTTAAGCTATGGCAAAAAAAAAACTATGAGAAAAACTAGTATAAAAAGTTAGTGGGCCCTGCACTTGGGCCAGAGCAGTGGCCCCCTGAGCAGGGGCAAATAAATCACCAATTAATTGCAAAAAAGAAAAAGTATATTGATATAAACATATGGGCAGATGTCCATAGGAAGGTAAAATATCCCTTATTGTATCCTTATAAATATTAACACCAACAATTTCACATGGGCAGCACCTTTCTTTGCTCCCTAAAAGGGATGCCTGAAGGGGTTGACAGTAAAACCTCCATCGAAACTGTCTGGCTCACTTTGCCCTATCTGCTGTCCAGGAGGGACTGTCACTGCTTCATGCTTTCATTCATTGTTTATTGAGAGCCTATTATGTGCCAGGCACAGTGTTAGGCACCAGAAGAAAAACCACTACCACAGTATATATATTTTTTAATGGGTTGCATTTCAGAAGGATGGGAATTAAAACATCTGAGAACCACGGGCAACTGCTACTTCTTTCTACTGCCCAGGAAAACTCTATGTGGAATGTCAAAGGTTCAAAGGTTACTGGAAAGACAAGATAGTTTTGAATCTTGTTATTTCTGAGAAATCTGCCACCTAGTAACGTGAAGCTTTGTTAGTTTTCTTGCCTGGATAAACACTCTTACCTAAGTGGGCAGTACTAGTGGTTCCTGTGTCCCTCTTGGGCCTCTTCCTTCAGGCTCCTTCAGTTGACTACAGAGCTATGTTCTTCACACCCCAAGGATTTCTTCTCGCGCTACCTGGCATCTCCCCCACCAACCAACACACACCTTCTTCGACACCCCACTCAGTGTAAGAATTATTGGCTCAAGTGTCACCTCTTGTTTCTGTTCTGCACGTGGCAGCCTCTGTCAGTCCAGCAGTACCAGGCGGCAGGTCTGAATTGTGTGAGTTTAAACTAGTAACACTGCGTATGGGTTTGAGGTAGCTGTTTACTTCCTAGCACGTTCTACTCCCATCTGGCAGCAGTTAACTGATGAGAAAATTAGCCTTTCCTTACTGTAATTTTCAAGGTTGTGCAAGGCTTAATTAAGCAGGGCAAGAGATGGAAAATTGCTAAGGATTTACGAAGGATCCTTGTACTTTTTCTCCAGCCCACCTCTGCCTACAGATACCAGCTCTGGGTGCTAATTTTAAATTAATTATTCTTTACATGGGAATGTAAATATTAGTGGTCACTAAGTGTAGAAGAATGGACACCATGCTTGCAAAGGACAGTTACTGATTCTTATCACATTAAAAGGAAACACTGAGAACAGGACAGTCTTCTGGCAAGCCTAGAGACATTTTGTGACTTGGGGGCAATCCCCCAAGTAACTCAGTGTTCTGGAATGAGATAAGATCGGTCACTCACTAGTAAGCATGTGTTAAACATTGATGCTTAGTAGTTCTTCAGGGGGTTGTGGGGAAAGAACACGTGAGGAAAGAGCACGTGGCAATCTTTATGCATGCAGCCCTCATAGGTAATTACCTTAATTCCACACGTGTTGTGTATGTAATTACCTTAACTCTCCACACTTGGTGTGTATAACCTTAATAAACAGCCATTGCAGAGGGGGCTCTGGGCTACCCTGCACTTAAGGTTAGCCCGCCTCCCGCAAGCTTGTACTTCTAATCCATGTCATGCCTGGTTCCTTCCTGCAGTGACCAAGACCAGGGCCTTAGGGGTCGTGACAACTAAGAAGTGACTATCTCATAATATATAGCAATTATTTATTTTTTTTGGCCAGGGCTGGGTTTGAACCCACCACCCTCAGTATATGGGTCAGCATCCTACTCCTTAAGGCACAGGTGCCGCACAACAATTATTATCAAATAAAATTATACGATTGGTATTTTTATAACTTTGTATATAATAATTTGTATAAACAAATACAAAACCATAAACAAAAAGCATATTCAAATGCACAATGGGCTTAAATCCCAATATAGAACAAACTGTAATTAGGACTGTGAATTACCAAAAGAAATAGATAGAAGATCAAAGTCACTTACAATGATTTGGGAAACAATTTGTTTGAAAGTTTTGGGTCCACTGGGTGCAGTGGCTCATGCCTATAATCCTAGCACTCTGGTAGTCCAAGCTGGGTGGACTGCCTGAGCTCAGGAGTTCGAGACCAGCCTGAGCGAGAGGGAGACCCACATCTCTAAAAATATCTGGATGTTGTGGCGGGCACCTATAGTCCCAGCTACTTGGAAGGTTGAAGCAGGAGGATCACTTGAGCCCAGGAGTTTGAGGTTGCTATGAGCTCTGATTCTACGTACTCTATCAGAAATAAAGAGAAAATGAGACTCTGTTTCAAAAAAAAAAAAAAAGAGAGAAGAGAAAGTTTGGGGGCCAAGAGTGATACACATGTTTTATATCTTATTTCTAGAATAGCATGGTATTTACTAATCATGAACTTATTATTTACTTTTTCAAGTGTGTGGAGATGTGGTATTATACTGATGTTTGATTGTAAAAAATCGAAAATTGGAGAGACAGTTTTGAGAGGCTAGTTAGTATTAATTAAATTTAGCACATATATGTTGTTAATGTAAAAATCTTGAAACTTAATATCTTTAACTTTTAACCAAAGTGGTAACCAAGGAAGTCCCACTTATAAACCTCACAAGAACTAATGGTTTCCTCTACTCCCAGGACCATGAAACAAGCCAACCTCCTTGTAGTGAATTGCGATTCTGGTGATCGCCTCTGATGTCAACAGAACAGAAGACAAGCAGAGATGCCTACAGTTTTTAAAACAATAACTTTAGTGATCATTGAGAAAATAGGCTGGAGGAGAATAGAAGGTTGCAAAAAAGGAAAAAAAACACTTAATAAGCTTTTGTCATAGTAAGATATGATAATCTGGCAGAATCAACTATTATAACATATTTATTAATTACCTATCATATAGGAACACTGACTACAGGAGAGGCTACAAGGCTTTTCCAGCTATATCACAGAAAAAATAAGATGTGGCTAAAAGCTAACAAGCAAGGTGCTTTGGCAATTGACTTTGGAAATTTTAGGGTGAGAAAAAATTTACTTGTTTTTAACAATTAGAGCTTTTACCACTTAGAATCAGAAATATTTCCCCAATGATGACCTCTCAATACATCTTTTCTAGGCAGGAAGTACACCTGCTTGGGAGGCTGGAGTAGGAACTTCCCCTATTATGGGAGCGACCCTGGCCAGTCTCAAATATCTGTCTCAGCTTGGACGTTTTATGGGTCTATGAGAAAAAAATCAGCATCTTAGTAGTAAATTACAGTCAGAAATAAATGGATTATGCAGATTTCTGTTCCTGTCTTTCTCTGTGTATGTAAAATAAAGTTGATTTTAACCATTTAAAAATAATTAAGGAGCCTGCGTGTGCATGTGTGAGACAGAAAGAACATGCAGGCACACAACTGGCACCGTGATGGAGTCAAATATTAATATTAAATTCACAAGACAATATTAGCAATAATTGTCCTGTGAATTTACAGGTGAATCTATCATGTGCTCTTTATACTATTTTTATATTTGCAACAATACTGTAAGCAGTTTTGATCTTTTCCAAATAATTTTTTTTAATTAAGGAATATTGAATGAGAGAAACTTTGGAAAACAACAAAAACAGGGAAAAATACTCATAGTCATTACAACCCAAAGAAAACCCGTAAACACTTTGAGATTATATGTATTTTATATATGTGTGTCTGTATTCACATATATACATATAATGTATATACATATTTTATAAATGAATATTATATATAATATAAATTATATATATTATATAAATAATATACATGTATTTTATAAATAAAAATATATATTATATAAATTATATATAATTATATAAATAATATACACATATTTTTATACTTTTTAATATTTATAATATTATATAAAAATATTTATATAATATATAATATTTTATAATATATAATATTTATATAATATTATATTCATATATTTTTATATATTTATAGATTATAAATATTTATATACTATCATATATTATATAAATATTTTAATAATATTTATATTATATAAAATACCTATATTTTGTAAATAAAAATATTATATATTATATAAATTATATATATAATATTGTATAAATAATATACACATATTTTTTCAGGTTGTTAGATATTTTCAGTACAAATTTATTTCTTCATATTTACTTAATGGGATAAGTAATTTTTTGGGTGCCAAAATTAAGTCTGCTTTGGGTTAGTGTCACCTTAGGTTTGTTTTGCTGATCTAGATTATGAAATGATTCTGATACAAAGAATTGAGAGAATCTTTAAATAACAACACCATGCAACTACCAGCCCATTTGGAAGGTTGGGGGAAGATCAACTATGTTAGTTATCTTTTCCTCCCTAAAAGATCTTTTACACCTTTAAACCCCTACAAAGGGTATTTTTCTTCAAATCTACGGCAGGGCTTTGTAAAACAACAACGTTCTGTGGAAAATTCTTATCTGTTTCTTAGGCAAATACCATGTGAAAATATAGAACTGGGAAATCTCTGGCTCATTCATTCAAAGTAATTAGTGGAAAAATTATGCACAGTGATATAGGTCTCAGGCACTTCCCCCCAAAAGGCTGAGCCATGTATTTGTTTTCAGGTAGATTTTTAACTTCCAAGCAAATCTGGTCAGTTTTGTTTGCCATGAAAACTATCTCAGGGATCCCTAGGGTTTAAATTTCCCAACTGTGAATTCATTGGGACCCATATGTAACATGCATAGCTATCTCCTTGAAGTAACGAAGCTTACAAAATGTAAAGAAAAAAGCTTTTCATCTTGATATAAGGAATTCCCAAGTATGCTGTGGTCTGAATTTCTGCCTCCCCCATTCAAATGTTGGAACCTTATTAATATACAAGGATAGTATTAAGAAGTGTAGCCTTTGGGGAGTAATTGAGCCATAAGGGCTCCATTCTAATGGATAGGAGTAGTATATTCTTAAAAGAGGCTTGAGGGGGCTCCGTTGCCCTTCCACCATGGGAGAACACAGCCAGAAGGCCTCATCTTTGAGTCAGAGATTCAATCTTCACCAGACCCTGAATCTGCCATCCCCTACCTGGGCTTCTGGCCTCCAGAACTGCGAGCAATAACTTAGCAATTTCTAAACTGCCCACTCTAAGCTATTTTGTTATAGCAGCTTAAATGAAATAAGATAACATATTATGCAGAATATGTAATTGTGAAAGCTTAATTTAATTTTTTTTAAACAACGCCAAAACCAAGAAATGAAAAGATTATCAAGAGGATCACACAGTGTCCACAGCAAGCTTAAGGATCGTGATTACCATTGCAGAAGATGAAATTAAGAGGCTTTCAAATAGATGGAGCCACAGATAACGTTCCAGTCCTTTCAGAGGCTCTACCAAAGCAGGCAAACATCCAAACATGAGAAATAAGCAGCATCAGCTCCTAACGCCTTCACAGGACAGTTCTAGAGAGACAGTCAGGCTGGGAGGGAGACAGGACCAGCCCTGAACTGGCATTTGCATGGTGAGTGGACGCTTTTTTGTATTTGGCAGCATCTTTAAGGAGCTGAAAAAGATTATGATGGGATATTCCCCCATCCCCCGCATCACTCTTTGGCAATGCCACTGAAATTTTAAGACTCACGTTCTTACCTTGGCTCTGAGAATAATTGTTTGTGTGACTGTGAACAAAGTGATCTCTCCAGAAATCCCTTTCTGCATTTGTGAATTGGGTTATGTAGACTAGATAGTAACAGGAGACCTTTTAGTGTGAATAATCTAAGATTCTCTGAATCATCCAGACATTAGAAATTTTGTCTGACTTACATGTGTTATGTTCTTGTCTTGTGAATAGGGATCTATCTCCAGTGTAAACTTGAAAAACACTTCGCAACCGAGCAGCTTAATCCTGGAAGGTTTCCGAGAATCTTGGTGATAGAAAAGCTGAGCATTCATTAACTGGGGGACTTAGCACTATCTTTTCACACTGCTTACTTTTTCCTTATTTCTTTTGTTAGGCTCTTGAAAATAAGTGTCATGTCTCGCTAATTAACTATGTGGGATAGATATCATCCTTTGGGCAGGATACACTGTTAAAAAAGTGATGAACTGCTTTACACTGTGGTTCCTGGATTTATCGGAACACCAACCAATGCCATCATGTCTTCCTTTTATCCCTACCCCTTCCCGCCAGTCGCTCCTCTTCCCTCCAGGTTCACTCTGAGAAATCTTCAAAAAGCATGAAATCAGAATAAATCTGATTTAATGGGAAGCTGGAAGTAGCTTTCACTACATCAGAAGCTACTGAAGCAGCAAGAATCCCCAGATAGACACAACAGAGAAACTTAGGTTCTTAGTGTTCACACTGGACTTGGGAGTCCTCGTGTTAAGAATAACTCTTGCAACAAGAAGTAATTTAATCTTTGCTTGACATTTCTCCTGTGTCATAGAATTGCCAACTTTTTAAAATTGCTTAAGGCTTTGGGCAGATTTTCTTTGGGAGCTGTTGTGCACTAGGGTGTAGCTATGGTCAGGTACAAATAGGATCATTATGTCTGCAGCCCTGAGGCTTTTCTAGGCAATAGCATCGACACTGAATTTGGATGGAAGATGTTTGGATGATACAACTATTAGGAGGGATAGGAATAAAAGGTAAATAGGATTTAGGAGTGCCTACCTCAGATTAGGCACCTTGGAATGTTCATTATATACAAGTATCACAATCCTGAAGAGTCAGCATTATCATCCCATTTTTATAGATGAAGATTGGAGGCACAGAGATTAGAAGGTAAGATTCAAACACGAGCTTGTTCTGTGTGCCCTGCCTTGTGTTGTCCCCTTGTCTTAACGTGATAGGATGACCACACCAGTCTGGGTTATGTTCCATTACATTGGTGCCTGCCAATTATATGAGTATATGTGGGTGACTGTTTCTCTACAATTTCAGATCAATGAATTGATGCAATCAGGGAAAAAAAAAACAGGGTATCAGAAAACATTTGGGTAAATAAAGAATAGGACTCACAGAATATGTGGGAAAGGCAAGTTTTATGTAGAGAAAATTGTCAGAATTGTCAGAATTTGTTAAACTCTGTCATAAAAAACCAGCCAATATTTGTCAGAATGGATTTTAAAGGATCATAATAAAGATAGGACATGATTTTGGCTTAGGTCTTCAGAGCGGTGCACTCTCCAGAGTTACTGTATTTGACATGCAGTCTCAGGAAGCCAGTGGGACTTAGTCATTTTATTTTTTATTATTTTTCTTTTATTTTTTATTTTTATTTCAGATTAATATGAGGGTGCAAATGATTAAGTTATATTGTTTGCCTTTCTAAGATAAAGTTCACATTGTAATTGGGATGAAGATTAACAATTAAATCGAAAAAAAACAAAAACAATTAAATCGGTAGACTGAGTAAAGCAGATGGTCCTTCATACTATGGTGGGCCTCTTCCAATCACTTCTGCAGAGAGGAGAATGGCTGACCTTCCCCCAACCAAATAAAAGAGAATTTTCCTGCCTGATGGCCTTCAAACTGGGACATCAGCTTTTTTTTGCTTTTGGACTCAATCTGAAAATAAAATCAAGGTATCAATTAAAGTCTTCCTTGACCCTAAGCTTTCTGGTGTCTGGAATGTGTCTAGACCACTGGCTCTCCTGGGTGTCCAGCTTGCCCACTCACCTACAGATCTGGGGATTTGCCAGCCTCCATAATCACATGAAGCAATTCCTTATAATAAATCTCTTTATATATGTGAGAAAAAAGAATAGCACTCAATAGTCATAGAGCATACCATAATATGGTTCTGGTAAAGAAGTTCTGGAAGCATGTGAAGGAACTTGGTTGATGAGGGATCCCCAAAGTGCATTTTAGGGGAAGGGCAGGTGTTGCCTGTGTCTCAGATCATTTCAATAACTACCCAGCACGTCCCCAGTACTATGCTACAGGGAGCACACGAGAAGGAAAAGGTATAACCCTGGAGAGATGAGGAAAGATTAATGTTACCAGCGTAAGAAGTCACAAAAATAAAGCCAAGGAATTAAATGCATTTAACATAAGACCAAGGAATTGCACACTTCAGATAAACATCATGTTTCTCCAGTAAATAGTTCAGTAGATAAAAGAAATTATTTGGGTCCCAAGTTTTACAGTTTTATAATTTTATCATTTATTTTAAATGATTTTGATGCTTTTATTTATCGCAATCACTAATTATTTAAAATAAAAATGAACTCAAACCTCAAGAATCTGGCAATATTCTCAAAAGGGAAAATTAATCACAATGGGTATAAATATAGATTCTAACTTTTTTTCCCTGTTAAAATGTATAACATAAGATTTGAATTATAATTTTGGTTAAATATTGATAGGGAGGCAAACAAATAAGAATTTAAATTATAAGAATAATATGAAAAGTGAAAATAATACAATAAAAATTCTTGTACCCCCTTATTTACTAATTAAAATGCACAAGAGGAAATCAAATGGTCTTCAGATATTTACTTAGAACAATTATTTTAAAAAATGACAGAAAGGTGGGCGGCGCCTGTGGCTCAAGGAGTAGGGCGCCAGCCCCATATACCAGAGGTGGCGGGTTCAAGCACAGCCCTGGCCAAAACTGCAAAAAAAAAAAAAAAAAAAGACAGAAAGGTAAAGAGTCTACCAGAAAAACTTTGAGGTTTGTAAAGGCTGAGGAAGGTAAATTTGTTTGGGTATAATATAGGAGGTATCAAGAGTGCAGAATAAGATTTCTGGACAGTAAATGATGATCCGGGGGAGATGGAACCTGGAGAGGGAAGAGGTGCACTCAGGAAGCAGCAGCCTCAGATGCCACTTTCCCGGCCCCGCAGTTACCTGCAGGACCAACGGTAATGCTCCACCCTGGATTGCACTTCTCATCTTACACAAGCTTCTACATCTGCGTCCGTTAGTACCGCCACTCCAGGGCTAGAAACATCTCCCAAAAGTAGTTAAGGGGACTTTCGTTATGTACTATTAATGGAGTAAAGGTTGACAAAGGCAGAGTAGCCAGTTTCTGAAGGCCAATGACACGCTGTCTATTTTTGAATCTCATAGGTTTGGGGCCATAGTATACCCTTAAATTGTGCTGTGTGTTTACAGTTATAGGCAGTCCCCAAGTTACAAACATCCAACTTATGTATAATTCATAAACTAAAGCTATTACAGTCATTCTCTGAGCTACAAACATATGACTGATATATGACTTGTACTTGACAAATGGAGGCTGTTTTAGATAGTAGGTAAATATATCTATTCCAACTTATATACAAACCTACAGAACCTATTTCGTTTCTAACCTGGGCACTGGCTGCCCGTATACAGGAACCCATTTGTGTGTTTCTTAATGTTCTTTTTGGCCACCAGATGTCAGTGTAAGATAAAGGATGCTATATCACCATGCTTGTTTCTAGCAAAAAAGACTCAAAAAGGTAATTTCAATAACTTAAATTTTCCAGAAAATGAACAGATTGATTCAGAAGGCACTTCACTAGAGGAAGATGAGGTGAACATCTGAGAATTACTGGATCCTACTAATTCTCAGTTATTGATATTATGCCCTCCCTGATGATAAAGTCTGTCTCTATTTTCTAAAAAAGTATCTTTGAAAGTTTTATTTTTTAAAATTAAAATGAACATGCTTAGCACATAGCAGAACACAATTAAACATAAATAGCTTAACCTAAACTAGAAAAATTCTAGATTTTTACAATTATTTAAAGAATATTCAAAATACATGTCTTTATAAATGACTATACTTTTAATAATCATATTGAGTTATTAAAAATATATATATATATTTTAGAGAAAGAGTTTTACTTTGTTGCCCTTGGTAGAGTGCTGTGGGGTCACAGCTCACAGCAACCTCCAGCTCTAGGGCTTAGGCAATTCTCTTGCCTCAGCCTCCTGAGTAGCTGGGATTATAGGTAACCACCACAATGCCCACCTATTTTATTGTTGTTGTTGTTGTTGTTGTTGCAGTTTGGCTGGAGGAGGCGGGAACCCGCCACCCTCGGTATATGGGCCCAGTGCCCTACCCACTGAGCCACAGGCACCACCCAAAAATTCTTAAGAAAATTAAGAGCCAGATGAAAACATCAATGTAAGAATATTATTTCATAAAAAACATTAAAATTTTCACAAAGAACTAAAAAGTTCTCAAGATTTCATAACTAGAATTATAATAATGTGATCTTATTAATTAACTAAAGCTTACTCTGCAAAAATGCTATTTCAATATCTGACAATTAAAAATGCAATCCTCAATGCCTGTTGATTCTACCCCCTCAACACTATCCACCTCTTCCCATCCCTACTCCAACAACATACTTGAGATATTCATAATTTCTCACCCTCATCAGTCCCCCTAATCTGCAGCTTTGCCTCTTTCAATTTGTTCTCCACCCTATAGCCACAGAGATCTTTAAAAATACAAATCTGGGGATGTCATTTCCTGGCTTAGATTACCAGCAACTTCTGAATACCTTTAGGGTAAAGCTAAGAAAAGCCTCTAATAGCTTTTCAGGATCTATATTCTTCTTACCCGCTTGGCCTGATGTCCCTCATCCTTTGTACCCCCAAACTGGATGCTTTACACACTCTGTACCCACAAAGCCACTGCAGGCAAGGGTGATTCTTCTGCCTGTGAAATACTCTCCCTCACATTCCATCCTGTTAATTCCTACTTGTCCTCTAGATGCAGCTCACTCACTGCCTCCTGGAGGAGTTATTCCTATGATTTCACCCTTCCCTGCCCCACCCTACCACACACACACACAACAGGTTAGGTGCACACTATCCGTCTGAGAGCTCACCCCAGCAGTTAGGCATTGCAGTAACTACAGCTGCTTACTAAGTATAATCTCCTTTATTCCTTGAACTCCTTGATTGTTATTCTTTGCTAGGCACTTCACGCACTCCCAGTGAATGATCTTAGCTATCCTATAGCTAAACTTTACCCTAACAGATATAAAATCCAAAGCCAAGGAATGCTATCTCAGTAGCCCATGTTTGCATATGGCTATTTGCAGGATTCAGAAGCCAGATACTCAAATTCAAGTCCTGGACTCTTCCTACTATTGGACTTTCTCTAATGGCCATTCAGTATGAACCATTTTACAGGTTTTTATCAGGGACAATCATTAAAGAGTATTAATAGAAGTATTTTAAAACTATATAGTAATAAAAATACTTGCTAACAATTCAAAAATAATTGGCTTAAACTCAGGCAGAACATTTCTAACTTTGCCTGCTCCAAATTTTAGTGCCTGAGCTAGGAACCTGAGATTGCTTTGCCAATGGAAATGGTTCTGGATTTGCTAACTGACCTTTATTTTTGTGCATTTGTCTCCATTTTGCTAACTGCTTTAGAATTCTTTAGCTGCATCTTCCATTTTCCTCACTGGCACGTGTACGGCATTTCAGTAGGAACCTGTTCTCTCTACTCCCCACCCTCATTCTAATGTGATGTAACACATATGAAATTTTGCAATCCTTATAGCCTAACATGGAGGGTTCCAGATGTCTGTAGTCATATTACCTCATAGAACGTCACAGGTATGAGAATTGGGGAAAAACTCCCTGATAATAACCATGTTAGCTGCCACACCAAAAGGAAGCTTTAGAACCGAGAAGGGACTAAGCATCTTTGCTTAGTGAAAATTTGCTTTTATAAAGAGGCATTTAGCCTTCCCTAATGTTGCAGAGACCATTAGTCCATGAAGCTTTTTAGGAATCCCTGAGCCAGCTAGAACTCCAGTTTCTACAGGAGCATCTGTCTGTGCTAGTAACAGTAAGAAGAAGTAATTATTGTACTATTCGAAAAACAAAAAATAGAGAGGGGAGACAACAGGAATACACTAACTTCTTTAGACACCTTCAGCATAAATCTCTGAGGTCCTATATTTGGGCCTCCTACCTAACCTGCCCATATTGCATTCCATTTCTCCACCGAAAATGTATACCGATCCTGGATCTCCATACCTTGTTCTGGGGTAGTGAATATTCTAAGGGATCCAGCAACCTCTTCTCCATGTCCCTTATGTGGGCTGGGCCCTGCTGTGAAATGACTGTTGCCATTTGAACTCCTGCCACTAACTTCACTCTGTGTTCTGTAGCTCCTTGAATACCCGTGTGCACAAAGAGAGGCCTGCAATGGAGACAGCTTCTGGGCAGTGACCACTGGAACATGGCGCTGCTTCCCTGGGGACCATCCTCCATCATCATGTTTAGCCTGAATTCCCCATTCTTGCCACCCATGGATTCCTTCAGCCCCATTGTTCTGTGATACAGAGGTCTCATCACTGCTCATAGCATCACAGTATTTCTGTCTATTGCACACTAGGTTGATGAGGGAATTACAATTTGATCAAGAACAGAGAGGAAAAAACATATTTAAAGAGAAGAAGAAAAAAGAAAATCTAAGGAGGTGGAGGTGGGTGTGAAAAATTGGTAGAAATAGGAAGGGCAGCTTATGTAGAGCTTATGTGTCAGGGTGACCCTAGGTGGCTGAGAACAGATTGTCTTATTTCTCAACTGTAGATGTTTAAATCTTACAAGGAATATGTGTCGTAACATCAGTGGCAATACAATAAAGTTCTCCCTTCCTAAGTTGAAATATTTGAAAACTGGAATATAAAAGCACAGAGATTTCAGGAGGGATGGAGGGTCCCTGGAGACCCTCAGCAGAGTTCTGCAAGCAAGGGGAGTAATGGAAGCAAGAATCAAAGCTAGTGGGCTATCAGGAAAAAACAGAGTAAAAATATGAGACTTCGGTAAACATGTTACCCTAATGCTTTATTTAACTTCTTTTTAGGTTGTAGAATAGAAGCACATTATTTTCTGTGAAGTGGGGACATGGATCACTTCAGGGAGAGGAGGAAAAACTGAATGTGTAAGAACAAGAGAAATTACTCATCAAACAAGTTCCCAGGGCAAGGGAGAGACACAAAGTCCTAAGTACAAAGCTAGAAGTTAGAGGGGTTCAAGGTAAATGTTTACTGTCTGACTTAAAAGAAAATGGCACTTTTTTTTTTTTTTTTTGAGACGGAGCCTCAAGCTATCCCCCTGGGTAGAGTGCCATGGCATCACAGCTCATAGCAACCTCCAACTCCTGGGCTCAAGAGAGTCTCCTGCCTCCACCTCCCAAGTAGCTGGGACCACAG
>CAUYQV010110833.1:0-14318 GCA_963574575.1 Galagoides demidoff
CAATCCTGCCAATACCCCTAAGCAATCCACAAAGTCACACTTTGCCTTGATTTTAAGGTGTGCACTTTTATTGAACTGGTCTCAAGTCAGTGTACAGGTAAGCCCTGGCTGCCTCCACACCTCCACCCACTCCCAGGGAGAACAAAAGCCTTCATACATCTGAAGTTGGGGGACACAAAGGGGGCCACAATGGCTGATCATTCAAAATAAAACAAAATTAAAAAGTATTAAGGCAAAGATTTTAAAAAAAAATTGCATTATATAATTTACACAAAAGTAATGCTGTCACCTCCCCTGTGTGGACTGGGAGGACTGGGCCATTCTCCTTAGAGAGAAGTAGGGCAGCTTTTGGGAGGGCAAGGGACTTCCTGTAACAACACATCTCACAATATTTGGAATGACTATTAGAAAAAAGAATATACAATCCAGTTCTCAACTATTTCTGTCTTCTTTTTTTTTTTTTTTTTTTTTGAGACAAAGTCTTACTCTGTCACCCTGGGTAGAGTGCTGTGGCATCATCATAGCTCACAGCAACCTCCAACTCCTGGGCTCAAGTGACCCTCCTGCTTTAGCCTCCCGAGTAACTGGAACTATAGGCATCTAACACAACACTCAGTTAATTTTTTGATTTTTTTTTTATTTTTTTATTTTTTGAGACAGAGTCTCACTTTGTAGCTCTCGGTAGAGGGCTATGGTGTCATAGCTTAGAACAACTTCAAACTCTTGGGCTCAAGCAATCCTCTTGCCCCAGCCTCCTGAGTAGCTGGAACTACAGGCACCCACAATAACGCTGACTATTTTTAGAGCCTGGGTCTTGCTCTTGCTCTTGCTCAGGCTGGTCTTGAACTCCTGAGCTCAATCAATCCACCTGCCTTGGCTTCCCAGAATGCTAGGATTACAAGCATGAGCTACTGTGCCCAGCCTAGTTTTTCTATTTTTAGTTTTCTACTTTCTATTTAAGGGTCTCACTTTTGCTCAGGCTGGTCTGGAACTCTTGAGATCAACGGAGGATCCTTTCTACCTCAGCTCCACAGAGTATTGGGATTACAGGCATGAGCCACTGTGTGCCACCTCCTAACTATTTCTAACAATTATAAAACATTTGACCTTTAAGTTGGCCTGTGAAGTCTTATTATGGGTAAATATAAGATTTCTGTTAGGTTCTAGAAACAGTGAAAAGAGCTTACATACCTTCTATGAAGTCTTAAGGGAGTAGAGAACAACCTTGGTTTAAAACCAGAATTTGGAGGCCTCACTCAATTCTAAACACCTATAATTTAAACAATATAAGGCTTCATTGGAGTTTTGCTTGAAAATTAGTTTCAGAATGAAACATAAAATAATGACGTTAAAGGACGACTCTCAGAATAATTCTCTGGGTCTACACCCTCACACTTAATCTTGACAGTGTGCCCTTATTCAACACAACGTTTTTAACTTACCTCATATTTGTATACATCTATTATAGGTTATTATTATAATAACTCTTTATACACATTATAAAGCATTAGAGAAATTAGAAATAGATGAGTTAAAAGTAAATACAAACACAAGCTCTAGCGCCTTCCTTCTGCACGCCAACAGATTATTTTGTCAATCTGTCATCCCTGGATACGTATGCCCCGTGTTGGGAAGCACTCCTCTAGGCAGGAGGGAAGAGAAATGACCCCTCGGCTTGTTGGCCACTGGCCAGAGTGACTCAGGGGAGCTCAGGAGAAGGGGCAGGAAATGACTACACGGCTGCTGAGTGCCATAAAACTTGGAAGTTTACGTACAGGCTGTAAATCTGAACAGGACACCCTCTCCCCTTTCCTCACCCTCCCTGTACCCCACCCAGGAGGGCTGTCCTTCTTTCATTCCCACCTGGGAAAATTATAACACCCCTGCCAGACTCTTGACCCTGGGGGGTTCTTTGTCCCCTTTAAGGTTGTCCTTGGTGATCACACATTAACCTGCCTTCACTCAGACAAAGATGCTGAAGAGGTGAGATTCAAAGTGGGACTTACCCATGTCTTCTCTGATGAGAGCCCCTAAAAGCTGATTAGGGCCATCACTGCCATTTATTAGAAAAATTAAGCTAAAGAGGCTTATTTGAAACATATTTTTGTTACCCAACATTTTCCACTACTCTTCTCAAAAAGAACACGTCAGTCTTCGAGATGCTGGTCCTGAAAAGCAGGTGTTTTTTCCTTAGGCATTAAGAACAAGATGCCACTAGAACTTTTTTTTTTGAATAGGAGGCATCTTTGGTGGTTTTCTTTAAATAGCTATGAGCAAGGGACACAATATTAAACATACACAGACTTATAAACAGACATGTACTTCCTTTAAATATCCTCAATGGAAAAATAAATAGATTCTGACTTGAATCTGCCAAGGTCCTCTTGATCCTAAAATTCTGGCCGTGTGTGAGGTTTCTGTGAATATTCCGTCAGAAGCCAAATGTTGAAAATTTATTTTCAGGAGACTAAGTGAAAATACAAAACTATGATGAAGAGGTGAATCTGTCCTACTTGGGCCTCACCCTGAGCCCTCTGCAAGCCACCAAGACCAATGAAATGGAAACCAAAGCCACAGATTAACTATGATATTGAATCTCCGCTTCATTTCACCAGCATGGGCTCACCCTGTAAAAATTCCTTAACATCTCTCCCTAGGAAGACACAGAAAAAAGGAATGATTCGATTATGGCTTTAAAATAGCACAAACAAGCTTTTCTCATCCGTTTCCTCAAGAAATGACTCATTGCCTCCACTAAAAGAAATACTACAGGTCAGGTACCAAGTAAATGCCAGCACGCAGGAGGCTCTCCAAGCCCTATTCTAGTGAATCGCTTGCTAAAAGCAAACAGGCCACCATGACAAATGTACAAGTAGAAATCGGTCAGTGAAGAAACCTGGTGACAGTTCCCACTCTTCGACCCACCCAGAAATCACAATAGGAATGTTGGCTTTCAGTTGGCACTGGATCTAACAGCTTGGGTTAGCGAGATGTCAGGTCTCGAGCCGGAGTTACCAGTGGACTCCTCCCCCACAGGAACGTCTGAGGACAAGAGCTGCAGCAAATTAGAGCGTGACCACACCTGATGGCTGCTGCTACTCTTTTGAACCCAGAAGAACAATTCCCCATTACCTTGGAATAAAGGACACATCTTTAGAACAAAATGAATAAAGGAATAGCTCACCAGCTACCCAGACCAAGTTTATTTGACGTAGGAGTGACTGTGGGCCAAGCCTACTGGAAAGATGAGCAGGGAGAGAGGGGGATGCAATGGATGGAGACTGATGGCTCGGAGAAATTTCCATTTATAAACACAGACAACGGGCATTGGGGTGAGCAGGGGAGAATATCAGTATTCCTATGTTACAGACCAGGGCAGAGGCAGAGGAGAGAGCCGACAGAGGGCAAGTGACTTGATCACATCCCAGAGTGGAGGGCAAGCTCTGGGAAAGAGGTGAAAAGAGGGTAGCACAGATGGGAGCTGTGCAGTAGAGATTACAGCGGAATGAGCTACATCCGAATCTTAGTTTGCCTGGGTTCTCCCAGTCCCCATCCTCTATTTCAGTGATTCTCAACCTTCCCAATGCTGTGGCCCTATATACAGGTCCTATGGGTTGTGACCCACAGGTTGAGAACCACTGGTCTAAAGGTTAATGCCCCTCAGATAGCTGTAGGCAGTTCCCATGCCCAGTCAGACCCTTACCCCTGAGTCACTATGGGCCACAGTCACACTACATAGTCACACAATGAGCCTGCTCAGTCTGCCACCACGCCTCTGTCATGGCTCACTGTTAATCATTTTGCTCCGAATTAAAACGTTCCCATTCCAGGGTAAGCTTTTCTTCCTTCTGCCATCTACTGGTGAAAATGAAAATGTCATATATGTGTAGAAGTTATTCTTCTGTTATTTGTTACTATCTTCTTAAGTTGTTCCAAAGATAATACTGCCATTCTGCATTCCCTCTGGAAGAAAAAAAACCCTCAAAACCAGAAGTGCTGCTATCAGATACGTAGATGTCAATGTGTACTTATCAGTAAAAACTAAAAAATGCAATGTGTTTGTTAATCCAGCTTTTTTCTATGTAATATTTCCAAGTCAGACTTTCTTACCTTCCTGGAATTCAGTTTGATACACCAAGAGTAATCATGATAAAATCTTCACTTTGATTACTGTGGGGAGAAAAATTAAGTGTTCAATGCTATTAAAACAAACTTCTCAGAAAAAAAAAAAAAAAGAAAAGAAAATGAAAATGTCATAATCTCTTAGCTGGCTGTCGCCAGTTTGAAAATAGATTGGAATCTGAAAGCTCATTTGCGTCATATTTATTTGTTATGTAGAACCCATTATTCCAAAGGGGGGAAAATACGATAAATGATGGTATGATCATTCAATAATCAGTTATTAAATGAGTGATATGGAATTATACACCCCATACCCAACAATGTATTTAGTGTGAAGAACAGAGGCTTTGAATTGGGCTTCGAATTTTTACTTGGCCCCTTACCAGCTGGGCAAGCTACTTAACCACTCTCCATCTATAACACCAGTAATAATAATAATTACAATGGCTACCATTTATTGATCGTTACAATAAGCTGTAGTATAGTTCGTGTAAATCTCACAACCCTGTAAGGTAGGTGCTTTTTCAGATAAAGGAGATGGAAATACAGAAAAGTTGAATAACTTGCCCAAAGTCTCACAGCTAGTAAAGGGTGGATTTGGCAGTTAGGTTACATAACTCATAATAGGAAAGATAATATCCACCTTTCAGCATTGTTCAAAGACCTAGAGACAATACATTATAAAGTTCCCAAAACATGGCAGGTTTCAGGACATGATAGATAAGGTTCATTATATGCTGGCCCCCCTAAGATGTTTAAGCTTTGTTCATGAGTAGGACACAGTCCCTGCCCTGTAAGCACAGCCCAATGCTATGCTAAGACTGAGTTCAGCAATGACAGTGTGTGACTTTTTCTGTGCCTGTCACTTTTTCTTCTTCTGTGACAGTCACTGTGCCTGTTTTCCTGGCACAGTGACTAGGATATGGCAGACACTGGAAGGGAAGGAACAGGATTTTTAAAACTAAGTTCAAGATTCTGTGGGGTGGATAGGATAGATGGACTTTCTATTTTAAAAGATGAGAAATCTCAAGGTTCAGAGAGGTTCAGCAGCTCGCAAGAGGTCACATAGCAACGGAGTGAACAGTCCCATGACTAACACTTTCCCCACCTGCTGCTTTTCCCCAATCCCTCTTTCCAGCCCGCAGATGCCATTGGCAGGTTATCAAAGGGCAAGAGTGTTTCGAAGGTGTCCAGTGAACGGATGGCTATGAACAGAGAAAAGCTCTGAGAATATGAGCAGACAACATCAGGGCCCACCTCCCAGAGACTGCCTGGTTCTACGGGAGCCCATTTTCTTCCCGTCTCCTGTCCACTTGGCACCTGTCAGCTCTTACTTTAGGTGAGACTGTTCAGGGCAAGTTCCCAGACTTCAAGTTTCTGCTGTTATTTTTAGCCGTAGCTTTAGAGCATACCTGGGGCAGGTGAGGCAGTAAAAGGAATGTGGGTGTGGGTAACCCTTGAATCTCTAGTGCCAAAGTCTGGGTCTCTTGTCATTCCAACTGAAGAGGGGTGACTCACACCCTGATTTATTATCTGTCCTGAGGCTAGATTTTACCTTAACAACTATGTGGACTAGAACTTCTTTTATATTCTCTAAGTTTTAGGGACATACTTTCTTGATGTTATTTTATTACCTGCTTTTGATAACTGGGATACCTTCATTTTCTGTAACCAACACCCACAGTCAGTTCTTTCTGGTGCCATTTCTCAGGGCTTTGAGAAAGAGCTCTGGGACAAATCAGATAGTCTCTACTTTAGGTTTGTGGACTTGGAAAGCATGCTGCTGACTGTATGCCCTATGTCCTTAAAGAGCCACCCAAGTCCTGGGATATTCATCACATCTTAGAGAGACAAAGGAATAACAATAATGATCTAATTGAGTCTAGACCCCTCTCAACAACTAGAATCCCCTCAGAATGACCGTAAATGATTTCTTCAGGGCTCCCTAGAATTTGGGGCCTGCTGCAAGCCTGAAATAACCTATCTAACTGAAACCCAATCCCTAGGCTAGGACCCCTTGTAAGATAAGTATTTTCCTCAGTCTCACCCTCAGCTTTGTGCAGAGAAAGTAAAACTGGGCTAGTTAGTATCATGAAGCCACTGTTACTGCAAATGGACACAGTGATGCTGTATAAATTGGCTTTATGATTCAGATGAGAAATAAGGGAATTTTGAGCAAGATACTCCCTTTATTGAGTCATAAAAGTTAGATGTGTTTGTTCATAATTGGGGTGGTTGTTTTGGAGCTTATAGCTTCTTAAATCAGGAATGCAGAGCTAATGAATTGTATCAAGAAGGGAACAGGAGACGTCAACAACCCCCTTTTCCATTCCTAAACCTACAGCCTTTGGTATCTTGACTGCAAAGCCAATTAACACTTTAAGAGAATGTCATTTCACGCTTTTCTTTTGAGACGGAGTCTCACTTTGCCAGCCTACACAGAGTGTTGTGGTGTCATAAGGAAATAGCCACAAAACATCTGGCCAATTTTTCTATTTTTTAGTATAGACGGGGTCTCGCTCTTGTTCCAGCTGGTCTCGAACTCCTGACCTCAGGTAATCCACTACCCTCAGCCTCCCAGAGTGCTAGGGTGAGCCACTGTGCCTGGCCAAGCTTCTTTTCTACTTCTACCTATCCAACCACTTTTGAAGATCTATCTCCTGTCTTCTCTACTGTCTTTATAACCAACTCTATCCACCATTTCTATTCCACAGTGCAATCTTAAACCCCAAGGAATGCATCAGTCTTCAACCCACTTTGTACTGGGTTGAAGCATCCCCCAAAAGTCATTATCTACTCAGATGACCCTATTTAGAAATAGGATCTTTGCAGAAGTAGTTAAGACAAGATCATGCAATAGGTGTCTAGTGTCTTTATGAGAAGGTCATGTGAAGACACAAAGACACACACGGCAGAAGGCCACGTGAAGATGGAGCAGACTAGAGTTATGTCGCCACAGCCAAGGAACCCCCAAAATTGCTGGCAACTAAGGAGCAACACTGGTTAGGCAGCTAGGAAGGATTCTTCTCTCCAGGCTTCAGCTGAAGCACAGCCCTGCCAATACCTTGATTTTGGACTTCTATTATGAAATCCAGGACTGAGAGAATAAATTCCTGTTGTTTTAAACCACCCATCTTTTGGTACCTAGAACTTGGTTTCGGCAGCCCTAGGAAATTAATACAGACCTCAGGAAGGCTTCAGCATCAAAACCTCACAATCGTGGCCTCAGAGGACAAAGAAGCACAAGGAATGGGTGATTAATAGCACCCACAGCTTTGTTCTCATATACTTACTGTTTTTAGAGACAAAGTCTCACTTTGTCAAGCAGGATAGAATGCAGGGGTAGGGTATAGTTCACTGCAAGCCTCCACCTCCTGGGCTCAAGTACTCCTGCCTCAGCCTCCTGAGTAGCTGGGAGTACAGATACATACCACCATATCTGGCTACTTTTCTTTACTTTTTATAGAGATGGGGTTCTCCCTATGTTGCCCAGGTTAGTCTCAAACTCCTGGTCTCAAGTGACCCTCCCTCCTCGGCCTCCCAAAGTGCTAGGACTACAGGTGTGAGCCACTGCACCCAGTGTGTTGTCATTTACAAATGAGTCACATTTATTTGTTTCTGTGTCTCCTGCTCTTCACACTGGCATCGGGGCTTTTTCTGTTTGGGACTCTAGTTTATGCTCTGGACCTATGAATATGCCTAAAGACACATCCACACAGACTTCTTCTATCAGTATCCTATCTTCTCATCCTAGCAAAGCATAATCATGCATATATGTTAAGAGACAGCAGTTTAAGCTTTAGAGCAGTGGTTTTTAACTTTTTTAGTCTCCCTAGAAATACGCATATACCTCAGGGGTCTGACAGTTCAGATATCCTTGAGGATAATTCCAATCTCCTCTTTACCCCTACTGGTACCCCAATTCGATTTCAACATGCATCTCAAGTCCCCCAGTGAGGTTTGTTTTTTTTGAGACAGAGCCTTAAACTGTCCCCCTGGGAAGAGTGCTGTAGCATCACAGCTCACAGCAACCTCTAGCTCCTGGGCTCAAATGAGTCTCTTGCCTCAGCCTCCCAAGTAGCTAGGACCACAGGCGCCCACCATAACGCCCAGCTATTTTTTGGTTGCAGCTGTCATTGTTGTTTGGCGGGCCCCCGGCTGGATTCGAACCCGCCACCTTGGGTGTACATGGCTGGCGCCTTAGCCACTTGAGCCACAGGTGCCGAGCCCCCCAGTGAGTTGAAACAGCAACTGGCTCAGACATAGAGGTGCTGTCCTAAGCCACCCTGGACAGTCCCATCAGTAAATGGAGAATTAGTCCCAAGTGGGACAACTCATAACCATCACAAGTACAGCCTCACTCAACTATTCACCTCTTCTTGTTGTCTACTTTTTTCTTCCTTTCCTTTTCCTTACTGGTTCCTCACTCCTCTGCCTTATCCTTTGTGCAAATGTACAAGCAGTAGTGAATTTAGAGCAAACTGAACAACAAAACAAGCCACACACTGTATTTCCATTCATTACAAATGCCTTCTCCATAGCCACTGCTCTTGGGCTGCATGGGTGGTAGAAAGCACCTCATCCCTGTATGTACAAAGATCTTCCTGTATTGAATAGTCCACCTCAGGGTCACTACAGGGGATTTTACTGCCTTGTGCTTTTCATTTCTCACCCGATGCATTGGAAAGTGCACTTTCCTTTAGGACATATATGAAAAGTTTGTCTTCTATCAAACTCCACTCCCACACTTAATCCATCAGTGATTCTTCAGGCTTTTGCCCTGGTTCAGCCACTCTAGACACACTCTCTTCTAATAAAATTGTTAAGAGTCAACAAAAATTATTAGGTATCTTCTGTGTGAGACAGCCCTCAGTACACAACACGGGTCATGACTTGGGAAGCCTGAAGTTGTTTCTGATTTGCGGCAACTCTCCCCTCCCCTGTCCCCATAGTGCAGACGTCCACTTCCTCCCCAGGAGCTAAGGACCCAGCACTACAGCTCCTGAATTTGACCATCCTTAACAGATGGGGACAAAAGGGGAAGAGAGCGGCCAGTGGGCACCCATGACAAGCGGATGAAATTAGGTATTAGAAGTAATGTACGTTTCTGATGCATACTGATTTCACTGTCATCACCTAGGGTAAGAGTTCTACATAGAAAACCAGTCCTTCTAACCACATGCTTAACACAGGGAACCAGAGAAGTGAATCCAAGTATGGATGTGAAAGACCTCTGCAGTCTTACCGGGTTTTGCTCATCCCTCCGAAAAAACACAACCTCTTCTAAGCAAAACTTCTCTTTCAAAGGCACCATCACTTTGTTTCTTGGTTGATTTTTTTTTTTTAATGTCATAAATGTTTATTCTAACTTAAAGAATTAGCCATGTAACTGCCACTGTCAAATTCTGACCTATTACCAAATCTAACTTAAATTTATACAGTTCTTTAACCCCAAGGTAAGGAGCTTGAATCTTTTAAAAATAGTATTTAAATTTATTGTTTCACGTTCGGTCTAGTGAGGCATAAGCTGGGATGGCTTAAGTATCTCAGACGTCCACGTTTCTTTCCTTTACAATTACAGGTCATGGGCTTCATCAGCCTAGTCCTTGACTTGCAGCTAAAAAAGGTAAAAAGTCTGTGTGAAGTGACAGAAAGTGACAGAACTGTAAAAATGATCCTGCAGCCAGGATGCCTCAGGGAACGGGAACGAGCACTGATTAGCTGACACATTCAGTCTGAGGAACTCTGTGGGTAGAGATGTCATTCTCTTCTTTGATTCTCTTTTACAGAAAAGAGAGCAGAATTCAAGTCTTTGTAAAAGCGATTAACGGCCTTTCCGTTTCTTCATTTTTCCTCCAGCCACCTTGTTCCTGACACCTAGAGCACCCTCTGTGTCATCATTGTCCCCAGCATCCTCTCGCGTGCGCTTCTTCTTTTCTCCATGTTCCCTTAACTCCTACCAGAAAACCAAAAGGACGAGATTGAAATTGAGTTACTGTCACCGAGACTAATACCTTTGAGTCCCTTCTCCAAGGCCAAGCACTGAGTAACTTTCTGATACCTGACATTAGCAAAGGCATGAGACCCAACTCTAAATATACAAAAATGTTAATCTTATCAGTAATGAAAGCATGAAAATTAAAATAGTAAGCTATATTTTCACATGGCAGATTGGCAAAGATTTAAGAGAATGGTAATATTTCGTATTGGCTAAGGTGAGGGAAAAGTCATATATACTGTCACTGACATGTTAAGCTGCTATAACTTTTCTAGGGGGTGCTATTTGGCATTCTGTATAAATTCAAATTTTAACTGTACTCCTTAATGTAACAAGGAGAACACTTCTACTTCTAGGAGTTTATTCTAAAGAAACAAGATAAATATACAAAGCTGTACTTCCTGAGGTGTTCAACACAGTGCTACTTAGAAAAAAAACAACTGGAAAAAATCGTAACATCCATCAATGTAAATCACACTGGAATTCCTTTGGGCAATTATGAAATGATCACATGGATTTGTACTTGCTGAAACACAAAAATGTTAAAGATATATAATTAGATAAAGTCCAATTATGACTAAAGAAAGAAAAATAGCAAAATGTTATCAATGGATCTCTGTGAGGACTGGTTTACATTTACTACTTTAATCTTTTCTGCATTTTTTCCCCAATGCACATGTAACACTTTTATAAACAAAAACGCCAGGCTCAGCGCCTGTGGCTCAATTGGCTAAGGCGCCAGCCACATACACCTAAGGTAGTAGGTTCGAATCCCCAGCCCGGGCCCACCAAACAACAATGATGGCTGCAACCAAAAAATGGCCGGGCGTTGTGGTGGGCGCCTGTAGTCTCAGCTACTTAGGAGGCTGAGGCGGAAGACTTGCTTGAGCCCAGGAGTTGGACGTTGCTGTGAGCTGTGATGCCATGGCACTCTACCCAGGGGGATAGCTTGAGGCTCCGTCTCAAAAAAAAAAAAAAAAAAAAAAAAAACGCCAAATAAAAAATCCCATGTGAGCTAAAAAACAAAAACAGTCTATACCTCAGCTACTTAGAAAGTAACCAATGGGCAAAGTTTCTTCATCCTTCAGACTATTAATTCCAGAAAGCAAGCAGCACTCCCACAGACTTTCCTCTAGAATCTTCTCATCACCACTACTGTTACTACTATGTACTATAAGCTAAATATGCCTTATCTGAAATGCTTGGCACCAGAAGTGTTTCAGATTTTAAATTTTTTCACATTTTGGAATATTTGCACATATATAATGAGATCCCTTAGAAATGAGACCAAAATCTAAACATAAAATTCATCTATGTTTCATACGCATTTTACACATACAGCCCGAAGATAATTTTATACAATATTTTGAAGAATTTTGCACATTAAACAAAGTTTTGACTGCATTTTGATTGCAACTCATCACAAGAGGTCAAGTGTGGAATGTTCTACTCAGAGTGTCATATTGGTGCCCTAAAAGTTCCAGGTTTTTGAGCATTTTGGATTTCAGATTCTCAGATTAAGGATGCTCGATCTTTACTAGTATATAGTATGTTGGCTTATGACACAAGTATTATTCCCAATTTACAGGTGAGAAATTCAGTCTTAGAGATTGGGCAAATTGCCTAAGCTTATACAATTCACAGCTGGGTCTTCTGACCTCAAGCCCAGTGGTTTTCTTGCCACATGTAATACATGAAGAGCAGCTGAGAATATGATCATTCTGCTCAGAAGGTCTGACTCCAAATCCCAATTCAATCATTTAAGTATATGGTCTACAGCAAATTACCTACCATCTCTGTGCCTTAGTTTGTTCATCCTTTTTTTTTTTTTTTTAAAGAGATGGAGTCTTGGCTCAGCACTCCATAGCTCAGTGGTTATGCCACCAGCCACAGGCACCAGCACTGGTGGGTTTGAACCCAGCCTGGGCCTGCTAAACAACAATGATAACTACAACAAAAAACTAGCCAAGCAATGTGGCAGGCACCTGTAGTCCCAGCTACTTGGGAGACTGAGGCAAGAGAATCACTTAAGCCCAAGAGTTTGAGGTTGCTATGAGCTGTGTTATCATTGCACTCTACTAAGGGTGACAAAGTGAGACTCTGTCTCAAAAAAAAAAAAAGAGATAGAGTCTCGTTCTGTCACCTAGGCTGCAGTACTGTGGCATAATACTCCACTGTAACCTGAAATTCCTGGGCTTCATGGACTCCCATCTCAGCTTCCCAAGTAGCTGCCACTATAAGCACAAGCCACCATGCTCAGCTAGATTTTTAAAATTTTTTGTAGAGATGGGGACTCCATATATTGCCCCATGTGATGTCAAACTCCTGGTATCAAATCATCTTCCCTTCTGGGCCTCCTAAAGTGCTATGACTACAGGCTTGAGCAACTGCTCCTGGCCACAGTATGCCCATCTTAAATTTGGAATAAAGTAATACTCAGGTCCTATTGTCTATTATGAGAACTAATATAATAAAGTAGCACACAGTTACTATCATTTGCATTAAAGCTGATAAAAAAAGAAAGTTACATACCATTCGGGCAAATCTTTGGGCTTCAGTCACACGTTCCGTCAACATCATAACCTCATCATCCTGTGTTGGAAAGACAGGCAGTTTCTTCCCAATTAAGTGTTCTATGCGCTGGAAGAGCTCCACATCATACCTAAGGAAGGGAAATTAGTGTAGCTTTAGTTGGTTAATAATCCAAATGTCTATGTCTCCCAAGCTATAAGACATTGTATTAATGATGCAATAGGAGCCACAGTTGTAAACAACATTGAAGATATTCTTTTTCTAAATGCTGGTTAAGTGCAATCTTTGCACATGTCCCATTAGAAAATCACCCAAGGTATTCTTTTATTCACAGAAAACCCTTAGGTCAGCGATTCTCAACCTGTGGGTTGCGACCCTCCCCCCTTTTTTTTTTTTGAGACAGAGCTTCAAGCTGTCCCCCTGGGTAGAGTGCCATGGCATCACAACTCACAACAACCTCCAACTCTTGGGCTCAAGCGAGTCTCCTGCCTCCGCTTCCCAAGTAGCTAGGACCATAGGCACCCACCACAATGCCTGGCTATTTTTTTTGGTTGCAGCCATGATTGTTGTTTGGTGGGCCCGGGCTGGATTCAAACCCGTCACCTTAGGTCTATGTGGCTATGGCCTTAGCCACTTGAGCCACAGGCGCCGAGCTGCGACCCCTTTTTAATAATGAAAATACACTGCAGTACGGTTGAGAACCACTGCCTTAGGTACATAAAAATTTGTTCCCTAAAATAAGAAATCAGACCCCTTTCTGGCGGGGACAACCTCCACACGCCAATATGTCTCTCGCAAAGGATCTCCTCCATCCCTCTCCAGAAAGAGGAAACAAAGAAGTGCCTGGTGCAGAGCCCCAACTCCTACTTCATGGATGTGAAATGCCCAGGATGCTACCAAATCACCACGGTGTTTAGCCATGCACAAATAGTAGTTTTGTGTGTTGGTTGCTCTACTGTCCTCTGCCAGCCTACAGGAGGAAAAGCAAGGCTTACAGAAGGATGTTCCTTCAGAAAGAAGCAGCACTGAAAGTACCCTGCTTGAATGAATGGGAAACCATCCCAATAAATGCATTTTGGATATTTAAAAAAAAAAAAAAGAAAGAAAGAAAGAAATCAGAAGTAGTTATTTTAATATTTTTGGACTTGAGGCTAGGCACAGTGGCATGCCTATAATCCCAACATTCTGGAAGGCTAAGGCAGGTAGACAGTTTGAGCTCAGGAGCCTGAGACCAGTCTAAGCAAGAATGAGACCCCCATCTCTACTAAAAATAGAAAAACTAGCTGGGCATTGTAGTGGGCATCTATAGTCCCAGCTACTTAGGAGGCTGAGGTAAGAGGATCATTTGAGGTTGCTGTGAGCTATGATGCCAGGGCACTCTACCCTTGCCAGAAAAAAAAACCTTTCTGACTGGGTGGTGCCTGTGGCTCAAAGGAGTAGAGCGCCAGCCAAAAACTGCAAAAAAAAAAAAGGTAACCTAATAACAGCCTAAGAATATGGGGAGGGGGGAGGGAGAAGGGAGGGGAATGGGTGGAGGGAGGGGGATTGGAGGGATCACTTCTGAGGTTTATCTTACAAGGGTACAAGTGAATCTTTCTAAGAGTAGAATGTGAACATTTTAAAATAATAACTAAGAAAATGACATGAAGGCTATGTTAACCAGTTT
>CAUYQV010110835.1:0-11563 GCA_963574575.1 Galagoides demidoff
TCCAGCTCCATCCATGTGAACATGAAGGACGTAAAGTCTCCATCTTTCTTTATGGCTGCATGGTATTCCATGGTGTACATATACCACAGTTTGTTGATCCATTCGTGGATCGAGGGGCACTTGGGCTTCTTCCATGACCTGGCTATTATGAATTGGGCTGCAATAAACATTCTGATACAAATATCTTTGTTGTAATGCAATTTTTGGTCATCTGGGAATATACCTAATAAAGGAATTACAGGGTCAAATGGCAGGTCGATTTTTAGATCTCTAAGTGTTCTCCTGAAGTCTTTCCAAAAGGAACTTATTAGTTTACGTTCCCACCATCAGTATAGAAGTGTTCCCAGTGCATGAGGCTCTAGTAAGTAGTTCTGTGGCTGCCTGGAGCAGGGGACTACTCTGAGAGATCCGGCAGCCCACGGGAAACGTGAGACTCTAGCTAGCAGTTGTGGGCCAACCCAGAGCCCTGGATGGGGGATCTTGTCTTTTGGCTGTGGGGTGTGTGGCTCTAGCAAGCAATTCTGGGCCCTCTCACAATGGGAGACTCCTCTGCCCCTGCCCACGGGAGGTGCAAGGCTCTATCAAGTAGTTCTGTCCCTGCCCAGAGCAGGGTACTCCTCTGGGACCACCCATTGCCTGCAGGAGGCCTGCAACTCTAGCGAGCAGTTCTGGGCCCACCCAAAGCCCTGGAGCGGGGATCTCCTCTGCCACCTGTAGGGTGCATGGCTCAAGCAAGCATTTCTGGGCCCTCCCAGAGTGGGGGGCTCCTCTGCCACTGCCTGCAGCGTGCACAAGGCTCTAGCAAGTTGTTCTGTGCCTGCCCAGAGCAGGGGACTCCTCTGCGACCACCTGCTGCCCACAGAAGGTGTATGGCTGTAGCAAGCATTTCTGGGCCTGTGCAGAAGCCCTGGAGCTGGGATCTCCTCTGCCACCTGTGGGACACACGTCTCTAGCAGGCAGTTCTGGGCCCTCTCAGAGTGGGGGAATCCTCTGCCACTGCCCACGGGGGTGCACAAGGCTCTAGCAAGTAATTCTGTGCCTGCATGGAGCAGGGGGCTCCTCTACGGCCACCTGCTGCCTGCGAGAGGCATGAGGCTCTAGAAAGCAATTCTGGGGCCTGCTTTGTACCTGTATTTTGTGTTCTTAAATGCTCTTCTTTGGATTTACAGCTTGCCTAACTTCTTTCTGGGCTCAACTCCCCATCTCTGGCTTCATAGATTCTGATTCCAACCAGTTTTTCTTCCTTTGCTCAGGAGCCTCTGACCAGAGTTGTTACCAGTTGGCCATCTTCCCAGAATTCCCCTTATTCCTGGCTCCTTGCAGAATTTTCTCTTTCATCTTAACTTTGGACAGATTCATGACAATGTGTCTAGGAGTATCTCTGTTTGAAGAGAGATGATATCAGGTTAGATATCCCTCCGAAAAGAGTTTTTGGAATCTTTCCTGATACTAGGAAAATTTTTATTTATGATATCATTGAGTAGGGCTTCTATCCCTCTGGGGTGTACTTCTTGCCCTTTTGGGATATCTGTAATTCATATGTTTGAAAGCTTCATGAAGTCCCATAATTCTGTCAGTGAACATTCTGCTTTCTCTCTCTCTCTCTCTCTCTTCTGTCCCTTTAACTGCTGAAGAGCTTTTTCCTCTACCTCTGAGATTCTTTCTCCTGCATGGTCTAATCTCTAATCTCTCTACTGCATCTTTAAATTCCATGATTAACTGCTTCAATTCCTTAAGTGCTACTATATTCTTTCTATATTCTTTATATCTTTCTTCTCATATTTTATTCTGTTTTTGGAATATTCTGTTTTTAATCCTCCTCAGCAGCTACCTCCTGATCCCTGGTGGGGGTGGCATCCTGGATTTTTCTTCTGTTTCTTCCCTATGAGTGTTGCCTTTTTGTCTGTTTCCTTGCCCTGTTTTTTTCTTTTACTTCCTACTTCTTATGAAGTTACCTTTTCTCTGACCTAAGATGTTGAAGTGTCCTTTTGGTATAGGACCAAAAGGAAGAGGAGATTTAAGAGCAAGAAGGGATAAAAGATTAAAAAGAGAGAGAAAGGAAAGGGAGGTAGTAAAAGGGGAGACTGACAAAAAGAAGAGGGTAATAAAAAGACATAGACAGAAGTAATAGTTGTGTACAGTAGGGTACTTTAACACACACCCACAAATCCCATCACTGTGGGGCTTGGTTGGGTGGGTTCCTTGACATCTGCCACTCTTTTCCAGCCAGAATAGCCATAAGACTCCACCTCTACCAAATAGAGAAGAAAAACAAAAATATTACAAATCAAAACAATACAAGCAAACAAAAAAACTTAAGGAATAAAATTGGGGCAGAAAAAGAACAGAAGCAGAAAACCTAGGAAAATGGAACTCTTATTATTGGAGAAGGAAACAGTGAAAAATAATTGCAAGAGAAGCAAAAGATAAGAAGAAAAATCCAGGGGGAAAAAGTTGAAAAAAAATTTTAAAGAGAAAAAATAAAATACATATGTATATAGATATATCTTGCAATGTATTGCCTGGGTAACAGGTGATCTTCTGGGGTATGAGATGCTAATCACAATGGTGTTACAACTGTATATGGTGGAGCCTGGAAGTCTCTTTCTTGCTGAGGAGACCTGGTCCTGTCTTCCTGACTTCTTTCCCCTAATTGCCTTGGGGATTGGATTGGGAGCTTAAAGATCTCATCCCACTTAATAGACATGCTTCCACCATTCCACAGTGTGTACCTTGGCCATGCAGTTGCTTTTCTAGGAAAGCATGTGCTGCTCCAATCTCCCCAGAAGTGGCTGCCCTGCTTATAAGGTGCCAGAACTGGCCTCACTCTAGGACCTTGAGGGCTGTTCCTGCAAACAGCTTTCCCACAATGGTTGCCTCCAGTCTGCAGCCAAACAATGAAAGCTCTGCTCTGCCCAGTGTCTCAGTCCTGGCCCCTGGATGCTATTCGAAATCACTCAGTCACTTACCCATGCTCTCCTGAAGTAACCTAATCAAGTGCCCAGGTCCAAAGAAAACCTCTTGATGTTTGCCCCTCCCTCCTGTGCCTCCAAAAGGATGGTTCTGGGCAGTGCTCAGAAGCCAGAGGTGCCTTGAGTCTTTTCTCCCCAATCTCACCAAGCATGGCTGCAAACAATCTTTCTCAGTCTGCCATCTTTCTCCTCTCCCCCAAATGTTTCTATTTTTAGTAGAGATGGGGTCTCACTCTTGCTTAAGCTGGTCTTGAATTATGAGCTCACCCAATCCACCTGCTTCAGCCTCCCACAGTGCTAGGATTACAGTTGTGAACCACTGGGTCCACCCTTTTACTATATCTATTTAGATGATCAAATGCTTTTTGTTTTGCTTCTATTTATGTGGTGAATCACATATATATATGTATATGTTGAATCCTTCTTGCATTCCTGAAGTGCAGTCCACTTTGTCATGGTGGATCATTTTCATTTGTTTGTTTTTGATTGTTTTGTTTAGGTTGGTTTGCTAGTATTTTACTAAGGATTTTTCCATCTACATCCATAAGGGATATTGGTCTGTACTTTTTTTTTCTCTGTCTCTATGTCCTTTCGTGGCTTTGGTGATTAGGTGATTATGACTTCATGGTATGAATTGAGGAGGACTCCCTTCTTCTCGATGTTATCCTACTCCTACACAGTTTTCTCCAGTAGTGTGAATTAGAGACTGAAACCAATGAGTACTAAAATAAGTAGTTTCAGGACTTCAAGGTTAAGAAATTAAATTCAATTTAAGCAAAAAAGGATGGAAATGAACTGGATGGTCAGAATTATGCTATCCTCCATCTCACCACCTCATGACTGGTTGCTGATACCATTGCTTTCTTCTGATATAGATCTGTATAAAAGAGGTAACACTGGTTATAATTGATATCACCACTTATTTTCACTGTCCATTTTCTTCGGATTTACTGTTTTGCTGGTAAGTGGCCTTACAAGTTTATAATTGATATCACCACTTCTTTTCACTGTCCATTTCCTTCAGATTTACTGTTTTGCTGGTACATGGCCTCACAAGTTTATCTCAATTATTTCTATATTTATTTAAAATAAAACGCTAATAATCTTAGTCAATTCCCTTTAGTTCACATTTTCTAGAAACAGAAGAAAATAACCGTGAAAAGGAACCTACAGTCAGAGATTATTCTGTCTGGATTTAAAATGTCAAGTTACATGTTCAAAACTGATCTTAACTAAAAATGACACTGTATAAATGCTATAAAATGTAACTGAAATATAGATGACAGACATAAAGACCTCACTAAAAGTATCTCATTAGTAAAAGTGAAATATAGTCTACATCAGTGGTTCTCAACCTTTCTAACGCCATGGCCCTTTAAAACGGTTCCCATGAGTCATGACCCCTAGGTTTAGAATCGCTGGTCTACATAATTAGTTATTTAAATATTTATTCATATAAATATTAAATTAGATAAATTATGATCTAAAAATTTTAAGATGTGTATGTATATTATCTTTTTAACTGGGGAGAACCATTATCATACATATATTAATGTGTTTTGCCATATTCCATATGGAAAAATAGAGAAAAATATTGGATAGATTTTTATTTTGAAATTTACAAAAGATGTTGAATACCTTTAAAGTTAAACCAACATTAGAAAAAGATAAAACACTAGAATAGAATATATTTGAGAGTAATATTGTGAAAAATGTGAATATTTGTATATATTAATTAATTATCACATATTTAGCTTATCTACTTTTCTTCTCTTTGCTTTGATTAGTATGTTTCTTAAGTCTAAAACCAGTGTTACCTCTTTTATACAGATCTATATCAGAAGAAAGCAATGGTGACAGCAACCAGTCATGAAGTTAAAGGTAAACCAAAGAAATCAAATAATTGATAAATTATATTACTTATAATATAGATATTCTTTTATTTTTAATAATGACTTATTATGAAAAAGCTATTAGCCCTGCATTCTAACATCTCAACTCCATTTTGTTAATATCAAGAGTAAGTTAAATTATTTTGTGTTAATTTTGTTTTAATTTTTAAACATTTAATGTTATCTGATATTAACATAATTTAGAAATTGTTAACATATTTTTGTAAGCAAAAATAACTTCTAAGGTATTTTAATATATTAATAAATTATTTATGAAAAATCATATATTCTCTTCCTATACTTAATGCTCTGATTGATAGATTTACACTGTCTCCCCACATTTCCATTTATTCCTCACTAAGATTCAATGGGCTATTCTTACCTTAGAAATGATAATATGGTTGCAAAGAATGAAATATTTCTTCCTTGTATAGAATTTTAGTAATTTTTGGCAATGGAGCATACCTTAAAGCACTCCAAAATTTACATCTGAAGAATGCCATGGTCCTGAAAAACTTAGTTTAACATAGGACTGAATATGAGGGATAGAACTTACATTGAAGAGCAAATAGATATCAGGTCAAATGCTCTATGCGCCATCCTTCCAAGGCAGAGAGACAATTTTTTATTGTAAGATGGGTTAGAAAATGCATCTTTATATATTGCTTGAAGTTATAATATACATGTGTAAATTAATAATTATATTAGGCCTATAACTGGGAATAAATTTAAAAAATTAAAAATTCAACCCAGAATGATCTCTAGAGTTCATCCAATTAATTACTTATCTTCCATTTCTCCTTATCTGACTTTTATTACTAGTTAAGTCAGAGGGTCTCTGTTCCTTACCTACCACCAAAAAAAAAAAAAAAATCATCACTCCTAACCTCAATGTTAAATAGTTTTATTTCTGCTCAGATCAATATCTACCTCTTTTGTGATAACCTTATCAAAAGCCATGTCTAAGCTGAGGATCTTATACCTTGGCTGTCTTCTCATGTCCTTCAATTGTGATCTAATGCGTGTCTTCACCTGAACCACTTCCTTACTTCACTCATGTTTTCCTAGAGCTATGATTTCAACCACGGATGAAAATTTTAAAAGACCATTAATTGAATTATTTTTAAATAAGGTTTAAGACATAGTAAGTATATATATATACACACACACACACACACACACACACACACACATATATATATATATATATATATACACACTTTTTTTGCTCTTTTTTATCAACATAATTTAAGCATGCAGCAGAAATTTAACCAGAGGCTCAAGTGTTCCATGAAATAAAAAAGGTTTAAAACACTGTCCTGGAGCAATACCAAGCTTGACATTTCCCTGACTTCTTCCCACTCATAAAATTTTAAGTCATCAACTTTACTTTTTTTCTCTCTTTTTGCCCCACAAATTTCTGCTGCTACAATACCTTATGATTGCATTGAAGTCTTGCTTGAAGAATTTTGAATAGCAGATTGGTCCTTGTATAATAGACACATAATTATGTAGTGAATTTAAGGTGGTTAATCATATAGAAGAGATTAAAGCAGTAAGGATGGTTCAGAGAGTTGATGTCACTGGAACAATAAAGCTCACAGCCTTCATCTTGACAAAAAAAAGTCAAAACCATATATCCAGGCTCTTCCAGAGATATTGAGATTGAGATTTTCAATTATAGTTGTAAACTAACTTTATCCTACACAAGAATTGAACTGACACAATTATCTATGATAATTTGAATGGTGAAATTTATGTTGTGAAAAGGTAAATATTGATATATATTAGCTAATTATCACACATTTAGCCTATCTACTTTTCTT
Source organism: Galagoides demidoff (assembly GCA_963574575.1). Lineage (NCBI taxonomy): Eukaryota > Metazoa > Chordata > Mammalia > Primates > Galagidae > Galagoides > Galagoides demidoff. The sequence goes on from CAUYQV010110835.1 coordinate 6,691, forward strand.
CTCTTTGCTTAATATTAATGTTTCTTAAGTTTAAAACAAGTGTTACCTCTTTTATAGAGTCCTATATCAGAAGAAAGAAGTGGTAACAACAACCAGTCATGAAGTTATAGGTGAATAGTAGCTTTCTTAGGACAGCAAGGCTATGATAAAAAATATATCAGGAATGTTTGAGGAGTCATTGTGATGCCAGTTTATCTAGAGCAAAGCTACCAAGAGGGTTTCAGTAGTGATTAGCTCAGAGAAGTAAAGCTCATGTAGAGTCTTGGTGGTTTGGGGGGCCATGTGTCTATTACTTTGAGTGAAGGGAGAAGTCACTGGAGGGTTTGGATTCCAAACACATGACTTATACTTTACAAGGTTGATTTCTTGAAAATAGTTTCTATGATAGCAAGAGTGGAAGTGGAATAAAATTAAGAGAAAAGACAGTACATTAGACTAGGGAAGGTGAGGATGGTCTTCTGCACAACTTTTATTAGTGAACCAACAGAATGCATTGATAGTTCAGATGTGGAGTATGAGAAAAAGTGCTTAAGTAATGTAGTTATTGATATAAAGCAGGAAAATACCAAGGGCAAAATATAGAACCAGGCCTTTCTGCTTCCCAACTTTGTACTCTTAGCTACAAGTTCCTATCATAGGTGAGTGCATCTCCAGTCATGTTTGCCACACTGGTGTCCTCATTGGCAATGCCTGCTGGGAGCTCTACTGTCTGAAGCACAGCATCCAGCCTGGTGGCCCAATGCCAAAGTGACAAGATCATTAGGGGAGGAAATGACTCCTTCAACATCTTCTTCAGTGAGACAGGCACTGGAAAGCATGGGTCCAGGGAAGTGTTTGTAGACCTGGAATCCACAGTCACTGATGAAGTTCCTACCACCAGTTCTTCCACCCTAGCAGCTACACAAATAAGATGCTGCCAATAACTAGGCCTCCAGTCACTACCTCATTAGTGAGAAGATTGTTGATCTCATCTTTGCCTGAATTCATAAGCTAGCTAACCAGGTCACAGGTCTTCTTGGCTTCTTGGTTTTCCACAACTTTAGCGGGGAAAATGTTTCTGGGTTCACCTATTTGCTGATGAAACACCTCTCTGTTGATTATGACAAGACGTCCAAGCTGGAATTCTTTATTTACCAAGCCCACCAGGTTTTCCAAGCTGTAGTTGAGCCTTAAAACTCCACCTTCACCACCTACACCCCCCTGGAGCACTCTGATTATGCTTTCATGGTAGACAATGAGGCCATCTATGACCTACACTAACATGAACAGCCTTATTAGTCAGATTATATCCTCCATCACTGCTTCACTAAGATTTGATGGGTCCCTGAATGTTAAACATGACAGAATTTCAAATAATCTGGTGCCCTATTCCCAATCCACTTCCCTCTGGACTCTTATGCCCCTGTGATGTCTGCTGAGAAAGTCTGCCATAAACAGCTTATTGGAGCAGAGATCACCAGTGTTTGCTTTGAGCCAGCCAACTATTTGGTGAAATATGATTATTGCCAGGGTAAATACATAGCTTGCTCTGTAGTACCATGGTGATTTGGTTCCCAAAGATGTCAATGCTGCCATTGCCACAATCAAGAGCAAGTGTACCATTCAGTTTGTGGACTGGTGTCCCACTGGCTTCAAGGTTGACATCAATCAACAGCTGCCCACTGTGCTACCTGGTGGAGAACTGGCCAAGGTACACAGAGCTGTGGACATGCTGAGCAAGACCACAGCCTTTGCTGAGTCCTCGGCTTGCCTGGACTATAAGTGTGACCTGATGTTTTCCAAGTGTGATTTTGTTCAGTGGTATGTGGGTAGGAGAATGGAGAAAGCAGAATTTTATGAGGCCTATGAGGACATGGCTGCCCTTGCGAAGACTTATAATGAAGTTGGATCATATAGTACTAGTGGAGAAGACGGGAGTGAAGAGTATTTACCTGTCTGCTAAAGTTTTACATTCCATTTTCTTGGGACTGTCTTATCTCTGTTTCATGAAACTGTCCATTGTGTTCCTAGACTGTCAATAAAAATGACAGTCCATTAAAAATAAAACATTTATTTATTTATTTTCCATTAAAAATAAAATAATATTTTGTTTAAGTTTATTAATTTTGAGAGATGAAGTCCACATAGGTAAGAATTTTCTAAGACAAGTGTCTGAAATGCCATGATATAAAGTTTGACTGTTCTCCTGTATGGATAAAGTGTTTTTTAGATGATAGGAGGTATATTTGGCATGATAAGATTTGCTTTTTACAAATGTCACTGGAATAAATTAAGGAAAATGGGTTCCCTCAGAACTGGAGACAAGTTAACACAGAATACTGTGAATGAGGCAAGGGTTGGATTAGGGGAAAAAGAAAAATTGTTTGAGAAAAATGATATAGGTTGAATAGATTGGGGTGGTGACTGGACAGATGTCTTTATGTTAGAATAAGAATGTGAACTACAAGGATACCACTTTTTCTGTCAGAATGAATACTTACACCTTTTACAAATAACATGTTGTATAGAAATGAAAGAACTGGTTTAGGTTGGGGTCAGGTATTGGAGGAGAGTGAAGAATAAATTTGTATTTAAGCATGTGCACACAGGGTTTTTGGAAGCACTCATCTGCTTCAGATGCAAATGCACAAATTAGCATAACTCTTTTCCATTCCTTTACAAGTTAGCATAGTTCTTTTTCCCTTCTATTTTCTTGGTGATTTTCAAAATGAAGTTTAGAGATTATAAATGAAATACATATAAATTCCAGTTTACTATATTTACTTTTAATGTGGTTATCACAAACTATTCACAAAAAAGAAACCATCCTTTAAAAATTTCCTGCATGTAAGCATAGATTACAAACTAAGCAGTGTCTTGTTTAACTAATTACAGATAATTAATTAGACAATCTTTATTAATGGTGAAAATTGAAAATGTCCATTTTTCTGTATTACTTTTACAATAGTGACTGCGTGGCCATATCAAAAAGCCATAAGGTAGAGAAAAAATATAAGGAAGAAAATCACCATTAACTACCTTGATCCATGAACAAAAAACTAACTTGCTTTTTCCTCCTTTTGTTATAGCTTGAAACTTTTGATTTTATAAACCAAAATAAATCCTATGACTGAAAGTATTCAAGCTTGTATTTATGATTCTTGTAGCCACTGTGATATTTGGAGGGGGGGGGAAATAAACAACTTTGCTTCCCTTTCACCTGGAGTATTGTTACATCCCAAGCTGAAAACATTCAGATTCCTCAGATTATTATGAGCATGCTGACTAATCCCATCTCAAGAGAAGACACTCACACCTCACACCTCTGCAAAAGCTTAGGATTGCCCTTCCCTAGCCATCCCAGGCTTTGGGATATTGAGTAGAAGAATAGCTGGGAAAGCCCAGCCTCAACACCCTCATATAGTTAATATCATCCACTCTACCTCAAATTGAATTCCTGTCACTTAGTTCCATCATTAGGTGACATTTCCTTAGCCCTATATTAACTGAGGTCTAGAGTATTTATTGTCTTTGGCGGGAGCCTGAACTTGTAACTCTGTCTTCACTGAGGCTGAGCTATTCTGGGTAAAATTTTCTTGCCACCCTCCCCTGCCCATCTCCCTCTTGCTAAGAGAGATGCAGTTCTACACATCTCAGAGTATCATACTCAGATTAGGGAACTTCTAGCCCATTTAGAGTCTGTTTGAGATCAACAGGGTGTCCATCAGAAAACAAATAAAAGGGAAGAGAGGTGTTTTGGCTTTTTGTTTTGTGTTGTAGTTGATGTTGTTTAGTTTACATGTCTATTATCCCAAGAATGGATGAACAAAATGTGCTACCTTCAAACAATTGCACATTAGTCATCCATTAAGAGGAATAAAGCACCCATCCTGCTACAACATAATTGATCCTTGAAACCATTATGCTGAGTGAGTAAAGCCAGTCACCAAGACCATATATTTGTATATGTTTTCATTTGTATGAGATGTGCAGAACAGGAACATCTCTGGAGATAAAGGCTAGCATAGTGGCTATTCAGGGCTTGGAGGGGAGAGTGGGAATGAAGAACCAGTGGAGGGGGTTGATGGCTAAAGGAATAGGATTTCCTCTTGATGAGATGAAACTAATCAGAAGTTAACTACTGATGATCACACATATCTGTGAACATCCTAAAAAACTTTCAATCTTAGATTTTCAATGCGTGAATTATGTTGTATGTGGATTATTTCTCAATATGGCTATTAAAAATACAAATTAGGAATATTCAACCACATACACCTACCTCATCTTCTTTCCCACTAGTTATTGTCAGAATTTCCATTATGATCACTTCTCTGCCTTATTTTAATAATAATTTCTCAGCTATCATTCGTTCAGTTGTGCCAGTACTTAGCAGGTCCAAGTTTTAATACTGAGTTGAGTTTATTTTTGCGACTGTTGCCACCATTCCTCCTTACAACAGGACATACTGGAGTAAAAGAAGAAGTGTGTGACGGGGGATCAGAAGAAGAATCAGATGTTGGACATGCAATTTAGGATATTTATCACAAAGTTCGAAGAGGCAGGGATGTGTTCCTTCTTTCACAGTGGTTTCATTTTCCTCTGTCCTCCTGCCTTGCTACCATTCCATCCTCATACCTTCTTACTCACTGTTCAAAGTCACTGTCAACTACACATGGGTGCATTTGAAAGATCTCCTTTTCCATCACAACACTATATTGTAATCTAGTAGTGTAAGGAAGATTCACAATTGAATAAAAGTGACCTTAACAGGATAAAGTTCAATTTTCTTGATTTCTCCTTATTTGCAAAGACAATAAATAGCATATTAAGCATTAAAGTTTTCCTTTTCTCTGTGGATTATAAGCTAGAATTGTTAGAAAGTTATGCAATG
>CAUYQV010110839.1:0-36265 GCA_963574575.1 Galagoides demidoff
TTGTGGCGGGCGCCTGTGGTCCCAGCTACTTGGGAGGCTGAGGCAGGAGACTCGCTTGAGCCCAGGAGTTGGAGGTTGCTATGCGCTGTGATGCCATGGCACTCTACCCAGGGGGATAACTTGAGGCTCCTGTCTCAAAAAAAAAAAAAAAAGTATCTGGAGGGGATCTGAGCAGAACAACAACAGTAACCAGGACACACCCCTAACATTCACTAATAAAACAACTCTATTTATGCATGTTTTACATATCATATAATTCAGTCATTTCAAATGTATAAGTCACTGATTTTTAGTTCATTTACCAAGTTATATAACTATCACCTTAAATCCATTTTAGAATATTTTCATAACCCCAATAAGATCCCATTTGATTTTTTTTTTTCAATTTGTTCTGGAATATTAGGGGTTACACATGTTTTGTTTACATACTTTGTTTTCGTATAAATTGAGTCAAAGTTATAAATGTGCCCTTCACTCAGATGGTGTGCATTGAACCCAATAGATGTGAATTTATCTATTCCCTCCCCCCAGCTTGATTTTCATTGAGATTTACTCCCATATGTGGATTAATTAGTTCCCATTTGGTACTGAGTACACTTGTTTGTTTCTCAATTCTTGTGATCATTTTACTTAGAAAAATGGTTTCCAGGTCCCTCCAGGTTGTGTCACAAAAGATACTTGATCCCCATTTTTTATGGCTGAGTAGTACTCCATGGTATGCAGATACCATAATTAACTAATCCATTTATGTATTGGTGAGCACTTAGATTGTTTCCATGTCTTTGCAATTGTGAATTGTGCTTTAATAGACATTCAAGTGCAGGAATTCTTTTTATAAAATGATCCCTTTTCCTTTGGGCGTATACCCAGCATTGGAATTGCTGAATTCAATGGTAGGTCTACCTTAAGTTCTGTAAGTTCCATACAAGTTTCCATAGAAAACTATGTATTAGTTTGCATCCCCATCAACAATGTATAAGAGTTCTTTTCTCTCCACATTCATGTCAGCATCTGTTGTTTTGGGACATTATTTTCATACATAGGACTCTGCTTGTTAAGTTTTGAGACTTTTTGATATAGTCATTCTCACTGGAGTTAGGTGATATCTCATTGTGGTTTTGATTTGCATTTCCCTTATGATTAGAGACATTGAGAATTTTTCATGACTTTGTTGGCCATTAGTATATATTCATTCGACAAGTCTCTTTTTATGTCTTTTGCCCACTTTTTAATGAGGTTGTTTGGTTGTCTCTTGCTGATTTACTTGAGTTCTTTGTAAAGACTCTGGTTATGGATCTCTACATTTATCAGATACATAGCATAAAATATTTTCTCTCATTCTATGGGTTGTCTATTTTTATTTTTTTGATTGTGTCCTTGGCTGTGCAGAAGCCTTTTTTTTTTTTTTTTTGCAGTTTTAGGCTGGGGCTGGGTTTGAACCCACCACCCTCCGGCATATGGGGCCAGTGCCCTAGGCATATGGGGCCAGTGCCCTACTCCTTTGAGCCACAGGTGCCGCCCTGCAGAAGCTTTTAAATTTAATCAGGTCCCATTTATTTATTTTTGTGGTTGTTGTGATTGTCTGGGGAGTCTTCTTCATTAATTCTTTGCCTAGGCTGATATCTGTAAGAGATTTTCCAACATTTTCTCTTTTTTTTGTATTTTTTTAAATCTTATTAAAAACTATCTTGATATGTCCACACGAAATTAGAATACTAAATTATTATAGCTGAGATTTCTCTTATGTCCTATGCTTTTTTTTCTCATTTAGAGTCAGGGTCTTGCTGTCACCCACACTAGTGTATAATCACAGATCACTATAACCCTGAAATTCCTGGGCTCAAGCAATTCTCCTGCCTCTGCCTCCTGTGTAGCTAACACAAGCACATGCCACCACACCTCAGTAGATTCTAATTTTTTTTTGTGGAGACAAGTGTATGGATACATGGCCCAGGTTCTCTTAACTCTTGGCGTCTAGTGATCTTCCTGCCTAGACCTCTCATGAGTGCTGGATTACAGGCATAAGCCACCGTGCCATTCCAAACCCCATCACTTTAAACTATCTCAGGGAATATAATATTCCTTTTTCTTTTCTTTTCTTTTTTTTTGAGACAGAGTCTCACTCTGTTGTCCTGGGTAGAGTGCTGTGGCATTACAGCTCACAGCTACCTCAAATTCTTGGACTTAAGTGATTCTCTTGCCTCAGCCTCCCAAGTAGCTGGGATGACAAGCACCTGCCACAATGCCCGGCTATTTTGGGGGTGCAGTTGTCATTGTTGTTTGGCAGGCCCGGGCTGGATTCGAACCTGCCAGCTCTGGTGTATGTGGCTGGTGCCCTAGCTGCTGAGCTACAGGCGCAGAGCCAATATTCCTTCCTATATGTATCAAAACTCATGCTTAGTAATGAGTTCTGGGTTGCAAAAGAGGATTTTTTTTTTTTTTTGCACCTGTCTCTACCAACATTTTCTCCTAGGATTCTTACAGTTTCCTGCCTTAGGTTTAAGTCTTTTATCCATTGTGAGTTAATATTTTTTTGAGACAAATTCTCATTTTGTTGCCCTTTGTAGAGTGCCCTGGCATCACTGCTCACAGGAACCTCAAACTCTTGGGATTAAGCGATTGTCTTGCCTCAGCCTCCCAAGTAGCTGAGACTACACATGCCTGCCACAACACCCGGCTATTGTTAGAGACAAGGTCTCACTCTGGTGCAGGCTGGTCTCAAACTCCAGAGCTCAGGCAATCCACCCGCCTCAGCCTCCCAGAGTGCTAGGATTACAGGCATGAGCCACTGTGCCCAGCCAGTGAGTTAATTTTTGTGAGTGATGAGAGGTGTGGATCCGCTTTCAGTCTTTCACATGTGGCTATCCAGTTTTCCCAGCACCATTTATTGAACTAGGATTCTTCTACCCAGTGTATGTTTTTATCTGTCTTATCAAAAACCAGATAAGAATTAGATTCAAGGTGAAAGATTGGAAAACAATATTCCATGCAAATAGAAACCAAAAGAAAACTGTTGTAGCCATTCTCACATCAGACAACAGAGACTGAATCAACAAAAGTAAAGAGAGACAAAAATGGTCACTATTATAATGGTGAAGGGATCAATCCAACAAGAAAACTTAACAGTCATAAACATTTGTGCAACATAGGAGCACCCAAAGTCTCTTTTTTGGGGGGGAGATAGAGCCTCAAGCTATCCCCCTGGGTAGGGTGCTGTGGCATCACAGCTCACAGCAACCTCCAACTCCTGGGCTCAAGCAAGTCTCTTGCCTCAGCCTCCCGAGTAGCTGGGCCTACAGGTGCCTACCACAACACCCAGCTATTTTTTGGTTGCAGCCATCATTGTTGTTTTTGGCGGGCCCGGGCTGTATTCAAACCCCCCACCTTAGGTGTATGTGGCTGGCGCCTTAGCCTCTTGAGCCACAGGTGCCGAGCCAGCACCCAAAGTCTTAAAGCAAACTTTACTCAGCATAAATGAAATGGTAGCCAGGCGCAGTGGCTCACACCTGTAATCCTACCACTCTGGGAAGCCGAGGCAGGTGAATTGCCTGAGCTCAAAGGTTCTAGATTAGCCTGAGCAAGAACAAGACCCTGCCTCTAAAAAAACTAGCTGGGCATTGTGGCAGGCACCTGTAGTCTCATCTACTGGGGAGGCTGAGACAAAAGGATCACTTGATCCCAAGAGTAGGAGGATGCTGTGAGCTATGACACCCAGCACTCTACCCAGGGCCACAGAGTGAGACTCTGTCTCAAAAATAAATAAACAAACAGACAAACAAAATGATGCATAGTAGCACCTTAATTTCTGGGAACTCCAATACCCCACTGACAGAACTGGACAGATATTCCAAACACAAAATAAAGAATCTATGGACCTAAACAGAACTCTAGAACAGACCTCACAGACATCTACAGAACATCGTACCCTAAAATGACTGAATTACATTCTCATCAGCACATGGAACATTCTCCAAGATTGATCACATACTAGGCCACAAAATATGTCTCAAAAAATACAAAAGGATCCCATTTGTTATTAACCTAAGGTGACCAGACGTCCCACTTTTGGCAGGACAGTCCCAATTTTTAACAATTTGTCCTGTGTCCCACGGTGTTTTAAAAAAGTCCCGATTTTTGGAAAGAATGTATGACAAGCTAGGGAACGGCAGGAGAACAGGAAGGGAATATACAGTGTTCGGCTGCCATGTGGCTATTTTGCCAGGATATGAGTTTTATATTATTTTTGTTAATCTTATAATGTTAAACTTTAATAATAACAAATAATTATTGAGAACTGATTATCGAGAACTGCTTATCAAAGTTCACATTGTTGATCAGTTGTTAGAATTCAACCACCATTGTTTGGACTTAATGAACAATGGCATTTTTCGTCTTTTTGGCAAAGACGAAAACATTTTGTAACTGTCTCTCAGATGATACACATCATACTGCGTGCTAGTGCTAGTTAAACAAGTGATGTCAACAAATCAGCTATTCAGATAATTTAGGTAAGTAATTTATTTATTTATTTCATGAATTTAGCAGACAGTACTTGTATTATTTATATTTTATAGTGATGGCAAAAAGTCTAGCACCGGCCTTGAAAGTGACATAACTTACGAGGTATCATTATTAAAAAAATATATTGATAAGGAAAAGGTAAAATCTTGGGCATCAGCAAAAATCACAATAGAGAACAAATGGTTAGAAATATTTCATCATTTTGAAACAAATCATGTTCCATGCAATAATGCACTAAAAATTGTGGGCTATGTGCTGTCCTTACCAGGAACTAATGCTGTGACTGAATGCATTTTTTCTACAGTAAATAAAGTATAGACATCAGAAAAATCACAATTAAGTGTTGAGACTTTGAAAGCCATTTTATGTGTAAAATATAATTTAACAAATTCTTATGAAAATTTTCATGACCTTTTAAACAGCAACCTACTAAAAAAATTCGCTCAAATGAGAAATGTGCCAAAGAATAAAATAATACTATACATAATTTTTAACGTATTATATTTGTAAATTGTACTTATGTTGAAATTAAAAAATATATATTACAATACTATTTTTGCATTCTATGAAAATTTTTGTTGCTCTATATAGACCAAATTTTTAATTAAGAACCCCCACCCCAGTCAATGGTGTCCCACTTTACCAATGTTAAAATCTGTTCACCTTATGTTAACCCATTTTCCCACCATGAGGCCCAAACAACCACTTTCTGCCTCAGTGGATTTTCCTTTTCTGAACAGTTTCATATGAATGGACTCATACAATATGTGGAATTTTGTGTCTGGCTTCTTTTACTTAGCATAATGGTGTTTGTTTGTTTTGAGACAGTCTAATTTTGTCACCCCCAGTATAGTGCAGTGGCATCATAGCTCACAGCAACCTCAGACTCTTGGGTTCAAGTAATTCTCTTGCATCATCCTCCTGACTAGCTGAGGCATAGTAGTACAGGTGCCTGCCACAGCACCCAGCTGTTTTTCGAGACCGGAGGGTGGAGGGGTGTCTCACTCTAGCTCAGGCTAGTCTCTAACTCGTGAACTTAGGCAATCCACCCACCTTGGCCTCCTAGGGTGCTGGGATAACAGGCATGAGCCACCAGCCTGGCCTAGCATAATGTTTTCAAAGGTCATCAAGATTGGAGCATGTGTCAGTACTTTAATCCTTTTATAACTGAATAAGATCCCATTATCTGAACATATACATTTGTTTATCTAGACATCAGTTTGGACATTTGGGTTTTTTTCAACTTTGGGGCTATGATGAATAATTCTGCTATGAAAATTCTTATATATGGCTCAGCGCCTGTGGCTCAAGCAGCTAAGGCGCCAGCCACATACACCTAAGGTGGCGGGTTCGAATCCCCAGCCCGGGTCCGCCAAACAACAATGATGGCTGCAACCAAAAAAAGGCCAGGCGTTGTGGCGGGCACCTGTAGTCCCAGCAACGTGGGAGGCTGAGGCAGGAGACTCGCTTGAGCCCAGGAGTTGGAGGTTGCTATGAGCTGTGATGCCATAGCACTCTACCCAGGGGGATAGTTTGAGACTCTGTCTCAAAAAAAAAAAATTCTTATACATATGTGTGTACATATGTTTTCCCCTTGTTATACACCACGGGGATGAGTTGCTGTATCATATGGTAAATTTATATTTAACTTTTCTTTTTGAGACAGAGTCTCACTTTGTCACCCTCAGTAGAGTGCTGTAGAATCACAGCTCACAGCAACCTCCAACTCTTGGGCTTAAGCAATTCTTTTGCCTCAGCCTCCCAAGTAGTTGGGACTACAGGTGCCCACCACAACACTTGGCTATTTTTTTGTTGTAGTTGTCATTATTGTTAGCAGGCCCAGGCCAGGTTCAAACCTGCCAGCCATGGTGCATGTGGCTGGCGCCCTAGCCGCTGAGCTATGGGTGCCGAGCCTTTGCCAATAATTCTTACTATCTGCCTTTTTTAATTTCAGGCTTTATAGTGGGCGTACATACCCTAGCATTTCCCAGTAGGTTTTTTTTTACAACTCTATTTATGTATATTTTACATAAATGTAATTTCATTATGATTTTAATTTTATTTCTGTAATGACTGATGGTATTAATTATATTTTCATGTTCACTAGCTGTTTTAAAAAACAACTTTATTGACGTATAATTTGCAGATCATAAAATGCACTGTTGTAACTGTTCGAACCACCATTTTTTAGTACATGTGCAGGGTTTTATGACCTTCACTACAATCCACCACAAAGTTTCCATCAACCTGAAGATAACTCCCATGTCCATTTGCAATTAATCTCCACTTCCCCAAGCCTAGGCAGCAATTAATCTACTTTCTGTCTATATAGATCTTTCCTCTAGACATTTAATATAAATGGAATCATATGTGTGGTCTTTGGCATCTGGGTTCAGGATTTTTTTTTTTTTGAGACAAGTCTCACTATGTTGCCCTTGGTAGAGTGCGGTGGCATCACAGCTCACAGCAACTTCAAACTCTTGGGCTTAAGCAATTCTCTTGCCTCAGCCTCCCAAGTAGCTGGGACTACAGGCGCCCATCACAACACCCAGCTATTTTTTTTTTATTGTAGTTGTCATTGTTGTTTAGCAAGGCCGGGCCGGATGGGAACCTGCCAGCCCTGGTATATGGGAATGGCTCCGTAACCACTGACCTAGAGGCGCCAAGCCAAGGGTTCTGGATGTTTTTGAAGTTCATCTATGTTGTAGCATGTACCAGTAGTTTGTTCCTTTTATTGCTCAGTGGTGCCCACTTCATAAATATACTACTTTTTCTTTATCCATTCACCAGTTGACAGACACTTGGATCATGCTAATTGTTGCCTATCACAAATAAAGCTGATATGAACACCTGTGTAGAAATATTTCTGTGGATATATATTTTCATTTCTCTTTTGTATATAACTAGGAGTGGAATTGCTGGGTCATAAAACTCTAAGCCTAAGTTTTTGAAGAACTGGCAAACTTTCTCAAAGAGGCTACATCATTTTACATTTTCATCAGCAGTGTATGAAGGCTCTTTGCTCCACATTTTTGCTAAACACTTGTCATTATCTGTCCTTTTATTATAGCCAGCCTGGTGAGTGGATTTTATTTGCATTTCTCTAATGCAGCGGTTCTCAACCTGTGGGTCGAGATCCCTTTGGGGGTCTCCTGCATATTTACATTATGATTCATAACAGCAGTAAAATTACAGTTATGAAGTAGCAATGAAAAGAATGTCATGGTTAGGGGTCATCACAACATGAGGAACTGTATTAAAGGGTCGTGGCATTAGGAAGGTTGAGACCCACTGCTCAAGTAATAATGTTGAACATCTTTTCATGTGCTTATTTAGCCATTTGTGTATCTTCACTGGTTAAATGTCTGTTTAAGTCTTTTGCATACTTTCAAATTGGTTTGTATCATTATTATTAAGCTGTAAGAGTTCTTTATATATTCTGGATACAAGTCCTTTATCAGATAGAGATCTACAAATATTTACTCCCAGGCTATAGTTTGTCTCCTCATTTGCTTAATGGAAACATTTTTTACTTTTATGAAATATAATTTATCGGCTCGGCACCTGTGGTTCAAGCAGCTAAGGCGCCAGCCACATACACCTAAGGTGGAGGGTTCGAATCTAGAGTGGGCCCGCCAAACAACAATGACAGCTGCAACCAAAAAATAACCGGGCGTTGTGGTGGGCGCCTGTGGTCCCAGCTACTTGGGAGGCTGAGGCAGGAGACTCGCTTGAGCCGGGGAGTTGGAGGTTGCTATGAGCTGTGATGCCACGGCACTCTACCCAGGGGGAAAGCTTAAGACTCTGTCTCAAAAAAAAAAAAAAAAAGAAATATAATTTATCCATGTTTCTAGTATGGGTCATGTTTTTGTTGTTTTGGCTAATGAATTTTTGTCTCTGTCAAGATCATAAAGATTCTTTTCTGTTTCAGTCTGGAAATTTTAGGCCTTATAGTTGGGTCTCAATCAATTTTTTTTTTTTAAACAGAGTCTCACTCTATTGCCCAGGTTAGAGTGCCATGGCCTCAGCCTAGCTCACAGCAACCTCAAACTGGGCTCAAGTGATCCTCTTGCCTCAGCTTCCCAAGTGGCTGGGACTACAAAGGTCTGCCACGATGCCCAGCTAATATTTCTATTTTTTTTTTTTGAGACAGAGCCTCAAACTGTCCCCCTGGCTAGAGTGCTATGGCATCACAGCTCACAACAACCTCCAATTCCTGGGCTTAAGCGAGTCTCCTGCCTCCATCACCAAGTAGCTGGGACCACAGGCGCCTACCACAACGCCCGGCTATTTTTTTTTTTTGCAGCCATCATTGTTGTTTGGCAGGCCTCGGGTGGATTTGAACCCTCCACCTTAGGTGAATGTGGCTGGCGCCTTAGCCACTTGAGCCACAGGCGCCGAGCCTGCAACCTCAACCTTTTGGATTTAAGCAATTCTCTTGCTTCATCCTTCCAAGTAGCTGGGACTACACGCACGGACCACAATGCCCAGCTATTGTTTTGTTGCAGTTGTCCTTATTGTTTTAGCTGGCCCGGGCCAGATTCAAACCCGCCAACTTGGGTGTATGTGGTCAGCTCCCTACCTACCCACTGAGCTATGGGCGCTGCCAATATTTCTATTTTTAATAGAGATGGAGTCTCACTGTTGCTCAGGTTGGTCTCGAACTCCTGAGCTCAAGATATCCTCCTGCCTTAGTCTCCCAGAGTGCTAGGATTATATGCATGAGCCACCAAGCCTGGCCTCCAGATCCATTTTTGAGTTGATTTTATGTATGGTAAGAGGTAAGGATCTAAATTCATGTTTTATTTGGTTTGGTTTTCTATGTGAATATTCAGTGGTCTGACCACCATTTGTTGAAAAAGCTGTTTTTCCCCCATTGAATTGCATTGGCTGTCTTGTGAAAAACAATTGACTATAAGTGTGAGAGTTTGTTTCTGAACTCATAATTCTGTTCCATTGATCTAATGCCAACACCATATGACTAGATTACTGCAGCTTTTTTGCGAGTTTTGAAAATGGACAGTCTAAGTTCTCCAAATTTATCCTTCTTTTTCAAAATTGTTTGCCTGTTTTAGGTCTTTTGCATTTCCAATTATTTTAAAATCAGAGTGCCAGTTTATGCAAGGAAACCTGATGAGATTTTGATAGGGATGGCATTGAATCATCAATTTGGGAGATTTGCCATCTTAATATTTGTTCTACTAATTCAAGAACATGGAATTTTGCTCCATTTATTTAGATCTTCTTTAATTTCTTTCAACAAAAGTTTGTAATTTCAGGGCAGTGCCTGTGGCTCAAAGGAGTAGGGCGCCAGCCCTATATGCCGGAGGTGGTGGGTTCAAACCCAGCCTCGGCAAAAAAAAAAAAAAAAAAAAAAAAAAAAACTGCAAAAGTTTGTAATTTCAGCACACAATTCTTGCACTTGCTTTACCAAATGTATTGGCTGGGCATGGTGGCTTACACCTATAATCCCTGCAGTCTGGGAGGCAAAGAGGGGAGGATTGCTTGAGGTCAGGAGTGTGACCAGCCTGAGCAAAGAAAGATCCTGTCTCTACTAAAAATAGAAAAATTATCCAGGTGTGGTGATGTGTGCCTGTAGTCCCAGCTACTTGGGAGGCTTTGGCATGAAGATAGCTTGAACCCAGGAGTTTCAAATTGTTGTGAGCTAAACTGAGGCTATGGCATTCTAGTGCAAGTGACAGAGTGAGACTCTGCCTCTCCATATATCTATATATGTTTCTAAGTATTTTATTCTTCTTGATATTATCATAAGTAAAAAAAAACTTTTTTGAGACAGAGTCTGACTCTGTCACCCTGGGTAGAGTTCCGTGGTCTCATCATAGCTCACAGCAACCTCAAACTCTTGGGCTTAAGCGATCCTCCTGTCTCAGCCTCCCTAGCCCCTGGGTCTATAGGCACTCTTCATGATAACTGGTTAAATTTTCTATTTTTAGTAGAGTCGGGGTCTTGATCTTGCTTAGGCTGGTCTCAGACTCCTGAGCCCGGTGATCCACCTGACTCGGCCTCCCAGAATGCTAGGATTACAGGCATGAGACACCTCACCTGGCCAAAATTATTTCCTTTTTTTATTATTTTTTATTAAATCATAATGTTGTACCCAAAATTATTTTCTTAATTTCATTTTAGAATTTTTTTTTAAGAGACAGTGTCTCACTTTGTTGCCCTTGGTAGAGTGCTGTAGTGTCACAGCTCACAGCAACCTCCAGCTCCTGGGTTTAGGCGATTCTCTTGCCTTAGCCTCCCGAGTAGCTGGGACTACAGGTGCCTGCCACAGTGCCCAACTATCATTTTAGAATTCTTTTTTTTTTTTTTGCAGTTTTTGGCTGGGGCTTGGTTTGAACCGGCCACCTCCGGCATATGGGGCCGGCACCCTACTCCTTTGAGCCATAGGCGCTGCCCCATTTTAGAATTCTTCATCGCTGGTATTTAGAAATGCGATTGAGAGCTGCGCCTGTGGCTCAGTGGATAGGGCGCTGGCCACATATACTGAAGATGGTGGTTCAAACCCGGCCCCAGCAAAACTGCAACATAAAAAATAGCAGGACTTTGTGGCTGGTGCCTGTAGTTTCCAGCTACACAGGAGGCAGAGGCAAGAGAATCACCTAAATCCAAGAGTGGAGGTTGCTGTGAGCTGTGATGTCAAAGCACTCTACCAAGGGAGATAAAAGTGAGACTGTGTCTCTAAAAAAATAAAATAAAATAAAACAGAAATGCAATTTATTTTTTCTTTTTTGAGACAGAGTCTATGTCACCCTCGGTAGAGTGCCATGGCCACAACATCTGGCTATTTTTTTTGTTTCAGTTTGGCTGGGGCCGGGTTCAAACCCGACACCCCTACCCATTGAGCCACAGGCACTCCCCCGTTTTATGTCTTTTACTTGCCTGATAACACTAGCTAAAACCTTCGCTAAAATTTTGAGGTGAGAGGGGGTATTCTTGCATTCTTCACAATCTTGGAGGAAAAGCATTCAGTTTTTTTGCCATTAAGTATCATGTTACCTGAACACATTCCCTAGATACCCTTTTTCAGGTTGAAGAAACTCCCTTCTATTACTACACTGTTGAGAGTGGCTTTTTTCAAATATTTTCTGCATCTATGAAAATGATATGTGAGTTTTGTTTTTTATTCGCTTAATATAGTAATTTTGGGGGACAGAGTCTCACTTTGTCACCCTCAGTAAAGTGCCACAGTGTCATAGCTCCCAGCAACCCTATTGGGGTCAAGTGATCCTCTTGCCTCAGACTCCCGAATAGCCAGGACTACAGGTGCCCGCCACAATGCCTGGCTATTTTTAGAGACGAGGTCTTGCTCTTGCTCATGCTCAGGATGGTCTGGAACCCCTGAGCCTCAAGCAATCCTCCAGCCTCAGCCTCCCAGAGTGCTAGGAATACAGGTGTGAGCCACCTTGCCTGGCCTTTCTTAATATGGTATATTACTTGATTTCTTTTTGATGTTGAACAACTTTGAATTCTGGAATAAATCTGTTTTGATTGTGGCATATAATCCTTTTTATATACTGCAGGATTTAGATTGCTATTATTATTTTATTTTATTTTTTAGAGACAGAATCTCACTTTATCGCCCTTGGTAGAGTGCTATGGCATCACAGCTCACAGCCACCTCCGACTCCTGGGCTTAGGCGATTCTCTTGCCTCAGCCTCCCGAGTAACTGGGACCACAGGCACCTGCCACAACGCCTGGCTATTTTTGTTGTTGCAGTTTGGCCAGGGCCAGGCTCAAACCTGCCATCCTCGGTATATGGGGACAGCGCCCTCCTTGCTGAGCCACAGATGCTGCCCAGATTGCTATTATCTTTTTTTTTTTTTTGAGACAGAGCCTCAAGCTATCCCCCTGGGTAGAGTGCCGTGGCATCACAGCTTACAGCAACCTCCAACTCCTGGGCTCGAGCAAGTCTCCTGCCTCTGCCTCCCAAGTAGCTGGGACCATAGGTGCCTGCCACAACGCCCAGCTATTTTTTTTGGTTGCAGCCGTCATTGTTGTTTGGCAGGCCCGGGCTGGATTCGAACCCGTCACCTTAGGTGTATGTGGCTGGCGCCTTAGCCACTTGAGGCACAGGTGCCGAGCTGGATTGCTATTATCTTAAAGAGAATTTTTGCATCTATATTCCTGGCAGACGTTGTTCTGTAGAGGAATATACGTGTGTGTTTCTCATATGCATAATAAAGTTTTTCTCTGGCTTTGGTAACAGGGTAGGACTGGCCTCAGAATGAAGTAAGTAGTGTTCTTCCCTCCTTCTTTCCTTTATTTTCTGGAAGAATTTGTGATGGATCAATACTTTTCATTCTTTGACTGTTTTGTAAAATTTACTAGTAAAGGTATCTGGATTGGGCATCTCTGTGTGAGAAAATTTGCAATTCATACCTGAGTTTCTTTACTTGATAAGATCTATTCAGACATTTTATTTCTTCTTGAATCAGTTTCAATAATGTGTGGCTTTATGGGAATTTTCCCTTTTCATCAATGTTATCTAATTTGTTGACATAAAGTTGTTGATAGTAATCCCCTGATTAGCCAATTAATTTCTGTTAAGTCAGTAGTGATGACCCCTTACTCATTTTTTTTCTTTTATTTAATGACTGGAAAATACTTTAGAAAATTCATTCTCAGTTGTAATATACGTCTTTTCCTTGATTTTTCTTGGTCAACCTAGCAAAATTTAAGTCCATTTTGTTGAACTTTGCAAAGAAACAATTTCACTTTTATTGATCTTCTCTATTGTTTTTGTTTTCATTTTTTTTTATTTCTACTCTAATACTTATTGTTTCCATTCTTCTGCATTTTTTTTTTTTGTGACCGGGGCTGGGTTTGGACCCACCACCTCTAGCATAATTCTTCTGCATGTTTTCAATTTAGTTTGCTCTTCTTTTTCTAGTTTCCTCAGGTTAAAGCCTAGGTTACTGATTTGAGATCTTTTTTCTTTTCTAATTTAGATATTTTCAACTGTAATTTTCCTCTAAATACTGCTTTATCTGTGTTCCATATTATTTTGGGGGGTTTGATTTTGTTTTTTTTTGAGACAGAATCTCACTTTCTTGCCCTCGGTAGGGTGCCGTGGGTTCGTAACTCACAGAAAACTCAAACTCATAGGCACAAGTGTTCCTCTTGCCTCAGTCTCCCAAGTATCTGGGATTACAGGTGCTCCCCACAACATTGGCTATTTTTAGAGATGGGGCCTCACCCTTGCTCAGGCTGGCCTCAAACTTCAGAGCTTAGGCAATCCACCCACCTCAGCCTCAGACAGCCCAACCCACCTAGCCTGAGACTGTTAGGATTACAGGTGTGAGCCACTATGCAGGCCCTGTTCCATAGTTTTAATATGCTATTTTTTGTCTCACTTGCCTAAAAGTATTTTCTAATTTCATTTGTGATTTCTTCATTTATTTATGGGTTATTTAGAATCAGGTTTTTTAATTTCCAAACACTTATGAATTACCCAAGATTCCTTTGATTATTGATTTACAATTTAATTTTATTGAAATAAGAAAACATACTTTGTATGATCTTAGTTCTTTCAAATATAATCAAACCCATTTTAAGATCTAGCATATGGTCACTCCTTAAGGATGGTCCATGTATCAGGAGTGGGTGGCTCACGCCTGTAATCCTAGCACTCTCAGAGGCCAAGGCTGGTGGATTGCTTGAGCTCAGAAATTGGAGACCAGCCTGAGCAAGAGCAAGAGACCCTGTCTCTAAAAATAACCAGGCATTGTGGCTGGCACATATAGTCCAAGCTACTCGGGAGGCTGAGGCAAGAGGATCACTTGAGCTTAAGAGTTTGAGGTTACTGTGAGCTATGACACCATGGTACTCTGCCGAGGGTGACAAAGTGAGACTCTGTCTCAAAAAAAAAAATATTGAGCAGCACCTGTGCCTCAGTGAGTAGGGTGCCGACACCATTTCCCCAGGGTGGTGGGTTCAAACTCGGTCCTGGCCAAACTGCAACAAAAAAATAGCCAGGTGTCATGGCAGACCCCTACTGTAGTCCCAGCTACTCGGGAGGCTGAGGCAAGAGAATCACCTAAACCCAAGAGTTGGAGGTTTCTGTAAGCTGTGACACCACAGCACTCCACTGAGGGTGACAAAGTGAAGACTTTGTCTCTAAAAAAAAAAAAAAATATATATATATATATATATTTTAAATATATATATATATATTTTAAATATATATATATATATTTTAAATATATATATATTTAAAATATATATATATATATATATATATAAAAGATATTTGAAAAGAATGTGCATTCTGGTATTTTGGCATGGATTGTTCTGTAGATATTAGTTCAAGTTGATTTGTAGTGTTGCTAAAGGCTTCAGTATCCTTGTTCTATCCATTATGGAGAGTGATAATGAAGTATAACTAGTACTATTTGATTTGTCTCTTCAATTCTGTAAGTTGTCCTTGTTCTTTTATGGGGACCTGTGGGTGGGTGTATACATGTTTGTAATGATGTATTCCTAATAAATTGACCTTTAAGCATTATAAAATGTACTTTTTTGTCTCTAGTAGCATTTATTTTTGTCTTAGATTTTATGTGATACAAGTATAAACACTCTAGCATTCTTCCTCCCCCCACGCCCCTGGACACAGGGTCTCACTATGTCGCCCTTGGTGGAGTGCTGTAGCATCATAGCTCACAGCAACCTCAAACTCTTGGGCTCAAGCGATCCTCTTGCCTCAGCCTCATCAATAGCTGGGACTACAGGCTACCTATTTTTAAAGATGGGGTCTCGCTCTTGCTCAGGCTGGTCTCGATCCTGTGAACTCAGGCAATCCACCTTCCTTGGGCTCCCAGAGTGCTGGGATTACAGGCGTGAGCCACCGTAGCTGGCTGACACACTAGCATTCTTATAGTTACTATTTACATGGTATATTATTTTCATTCTCTTAATTTTCACCTGTTCATATCTTTGAAACTAAAGTACATTTTTGGAAGACAGTATCTCGTTGGATCTTGGGATTTTTCCACTCTCAGATTCTATCTGGATTTATGTTGGCCCTTTTGATTATTTTTTCCTGTATGTTTCATCCTGTCTGTTCTTCTGTTCCTATTTTACTTCTCCCTTTTGTAGTAAACATATATTTTCTTTTTTACTTTTTTTGGTAAAGATGGAATCTTACTATATTTCCCAGGCTGGGCTTAAACTCCTGATCTTAAGTGATTCTTCTGCCTTAGTCTCCCAAAGTGCTGGTATTACAAGTGTGAGCCACTGCATTCAGCCAAAGGACTTTTTCTACTGTACATTTTAAATTTTTTTTGTAAAACAATTTCTCCATGGGGGGTATTTTTCTTAGTGGTTGCTCAAATCTTTTATATTAACCTAGATAGTTACCATTTGGGATACTCTTCAATTTATTCTGAAGTTTCATTTTTTTTTTTGAGAAGTCTCACTATGTTACCCTTGGTAGAGTACTCTGACATCACAGCTCACAGCAACCTCAAACTCTTAGGCTTAAGTGATTCTCTTGCTTCAGCCTCCCAAGTAGCTGGGACTACAGGTTCTCACCACAACACCCAGCTATATTTTTTGTTGTAGTTGCCATTTAGTAGGACCAGGCCGGGTTCAAACCCTCCAGCCTCAGTGCATGTGGCTGGCGCCCTAACCACTGAGCTACAGGCACCGAGCCGAAGTTTCAATTTCTGTTTGTTGTCCTTTACTTGCTCTAATATAGTTTCATTTCCTTTCTACTCCATCATGCTATTGTTGTCATATATATCACATCTTTATATGTTAAAAGCCTAAGAATACAATTTTATTTTTATTGTTTTATGGAATTATTTTTAAATCTATTAAAAGAAAAAAGAGGAGGCACCCATAGCTCAGTGGGTAGGGCACCAGCCACATACACCAAGGCTGGCAGGTTCAAGCCCGGCCTGGGCCTGTTAACCACCAATGACAACTGCAATCAAAAAATAACCAGGTGTTGTGGCGGGTACCTATAGTCCCAGCTACTTGGGAGGCTGAGGCAAGAGAATTGGTTAAGCCCAAGAATTGGAGGTTGCTGTGAGCTGTGATGCCACTGCACTCTACCAAGGGTGACATAGTGAGACTCTGTCTCAAAAAAAAAAATTATAACAGACACCACACACACATATACACATGCCCATTACACTGTCTTTTTATAATAGCCTACAAAATTACCTACTGGTGCTTTTCATTTCTTTGTGTAGATCCAATTTAATCTTTGAAGGCAATTCTTTTCACTCTAAAGAACTTCTTGTCTGTTGTCCCAGTGCTGTGGGAGGCCGAGACGGGTGGATCACCTGTGCTCAGAGGTTCGAGACTAGCTGAAGACCCCCCTGAGCCAGAGTGAGCCAGAGTGAGATCCCGTCTCTACAACAACAACAGGACAACAAGACAGCTGGACCTTGTGATCCCAGCTACATGGGGGGCAAGAAAACACTACAGGAGGAAGAAGTAATAAAAAATAAAGAAAGAAACAAAGAATTTCTCTGCTTTAATTTCCTGTAAGGTACTTGTGCTAGCAATACACTTTTTTGCTCATTGCTCGTCTGGGAATTTGTTTATTTTGCCTTCAGTTTTGAAGAATAGCTTTACTGCCTATAGATTTTGGTTGACAGATTTTTCTTTCAATACTTTGCGTGTGTCACCTCACTACCTTTTGGTGTCCATTGTTTTTGATGAGAAGCCAGGTCCTATCACATGTATAGAATCATCACCACAATCAAAATGTAGAAATGTTCCATTCTTACAAGGCTCGTTCATGCAGTCTCTTTAGAGCCATAGTTAGCCCATCCATGCCCCAATCCCTAACCCCTGGCAACTACTAATCTGTTTTCATTTCTATCATTTTGTCATTTTAGGAATGTCATTTAAATGAAATCACATATTATGCAACCTTGCTCTGTGGTCCAGGCTGGAGCACAGTGGCATGATCACAGCTCACTATAACCTTGAACATCTAAGCATAAGCAACACCCCTGCTAGGACCACAGATGTGCACCACCATACCAGTTGATTTTTTGTGTTTTAGAAATGGGGTCTGAGCTCGGTACCCATAGCACAATGGTTACAGCCCTGGCCACATACACCGAGGCTAATGGATTCTAATCCAGCCAAGGCCAGCTAAACAACAATGACAACTGCAACAAAAAAATCGCTGGGCATTGTTGCTGGCACCTGTGGTCCCAGCTACTTAGGAGGCTGAGGCAAGAGCATCACTTAAGTCCAAGAGTTTGAGGTTGCTGTGAGCTGTGACGCCAAGGCAATCTACCCAGGGCAACAGCTTGAGACTCTGTCTCAAAAAAAGGAAGAAAAAAAGAAAAAAAGAAAGAAATGCGGTCTGGCTGGCTATGTTGCCCATGTTGATCTCAAACTCCTGGCCTCAAGTGATACTCTCATCTTGGCCTGCCAAAGTGCAGGAAATACAGGTGTGAGCCACCACGCCCAGAAAAAAATCATTTAAACATATTCGTATGGGTCTATGTCTGGGTCCTCTATTCTGTTCTATTAATCCATGTGGCTATGGCTTTGCTTCTTAATTAAAGGAGTTATGTATTAAGCTTTAATACCAAGTAGAGTGATTCCTCCTATTTTATTCTCTTTCAGATTTGTTTTAGGTATTTTAGGGCCTGTGCCTTTCCATACAACTTTCTAAATAAGCTTGCATATGTTTTTTGCATCAATTGATATGATCATATTATTTTCTTCCTTAGTCTATTGATATGGTAAATTATATTAATTACTCTTTGAATATTGAACCACTCTTCCATTACTGGAATAAATCTCTAAATCTATTAGTCAAGGTTCCCCAGACAGCGCCAATAGGATATAGAAAGAGATACTTGAGAAAGAGTTTATTAGGGGAATCAGCTTATTTAGTCATGGAAGCCGAGAAGTCCCACAATTGACTACTGGTAAAATGAACAACCAGAGAAGCCAGTGGTGTGGCTCAAATTAAGCCTGAAGGTCTCAAAACTAGGGAAGCTGATGGTGTAATTTGGGCTCAAGGCCAAAGAGGATTTTGGTGCAATTCCATACTTCAATGGGTAGAGAAACTGCAGTTCTGACATCCAGGAGTAGGAGAAGAACATCATGGTTCAAGAAGAGAGAGCAAGAATTCATCTTTTTGTTGCACCTAAACTCCCAGCTGAGTGTTTGGTGTCCTTTCACATTGAGGGAAGATCTTCTCCACTCAGTCCACAAACTCAAATGCTAATCTTTTCTGGAAACACCCTCACAGACACACCTGAGGGAGCCCGATCATTCTAATCAAATCACAGACACACCTGGGGTAGTTCAACCATTGTGATCAAATGCCAAACCACCAGGGTTTCCTTTCAGCAGAAAAGGAACAGGCTCACCGCCTACTGAAGCACTGAGAATAACTAATGATTCATCAGCCATCTGGCTGCTATCCCTTAATCTAGTGACATTGACCCTAAAAATCAGCCATCACAGTCATAGTATATAATTTATTTTGTACTTTGCTGAATTTGATTTGTTAATATTTCTTTTCTCTTTTTTTTTTTTCGAGACAGAGTCTCATTATGTCACCCTCGGTAGAGTTCTCTGGCATCACAGCTCACAGCAACCTCAAACTCTTGGGCTTAAGCGATTCTCTTGCCTCAGCCTCCCAAGTATCTGGGACTACAGGTGCCCGTCACAATACCTGGCTTTTTTTCTTTTCTTTGTTTGTTTCTTTCTTTCTTTCTTTCTTTTTTTTTTTTTTGAGACAGAGCCTCAAGCTATCCCCCTGGGTAGAGTACTGTGGCATCATAGAGCAACCTCCAACTCCTGGGCCCAAGCGAGTCTCTTGCCTCAGCCTCCCAAGTAGCTGGGATTATAGGCGCCCATCACAATGCCGGGCCATTATTCTTGTTGCGTTGCAGTTATCACTGTTGTTTTTAGCAGGTCCAGCCAGGTTCGAACCTGCCAGCCTCGGTGTATGTGGCTACGGGTGCTGAGCTGCTTTGTTAATATTTCACTGAGGATTTTTATGTCTAAGTTGATGAGAGATATTAGTTTATAGTTTTCTCTTTTTTGGTGTCTTTGGTTTTGGTATCACAGTATCACTGGCTTCATAAAATAAGCTGGACAGTATGCCCTCCTCTTCTTTTTTTTTTTTGAGGGAGATGGTATAATATTGATGTGAATTCTTTAAATGTTTGGGAGAATTTTTCAATGGACAAAATGTTATAAGCATGGAGATTTCTTTTTCAGAAATTTTTTAGTTATCAATTCATTTTCTTTTTTAACCTTGATAAACAAATTTTGTTTTTGAAAAAAAAATCAGAATCTACATATGCATATATAGATGAAAGTGATAGTCACATCTGGCACAGTATATCAATAGAACAGAATCTCATGAGGCTGCTAGAGTTCTTGCAAACTTTGTTTTATGGAAGATTTTCAAATACCAAAGAAACATTTTTTTGCAGAAAAATCTCTACTTAGATTTCTTTCTGGAGTAGTTATCCCTTCAAAATCACTGTTAGCTAAAAATATAAAATATAGAGAAACTATTCAGGAGAAAAGTAAATTATATTACTTTTTTAAAAAAATTTTTTTGAGACAGAGCCTCAAGGTATCACCCTGGGTAGAGTGCTGTGGCGTCACAGCTCACAGCAACCTCAAACTCCTGGGCTCAAGTGATTCTCCTGCCTCAGCCTCCCAAGTAGCTGGGACTACAGGCGCCCACCACAACACCCAGCTATTTTTTGGTTGCAGCCATCATTATTGTTCGGTGGGCCTAGGCTAGATTCAAACCCGCCAGCTCAGGTGTATGTGGCTGGTGCCGCTTGAGCCACAGGTGCCGAGCTATTATTCTTTATTTTGAAGTTTCGTATAATCCTATATATATATTAACATCCACCTGTCTCCTAATACAAAGTGCACTTAAGGGTGTAACTCTTATTCAGACAGATGAATTCAATTTCTTTAATGGTTAAAGGACTCATCCCATCATTTGTCTTATCTCAATTTGGTTTTGGTATCTGTGGTTTTAAAGAAATTGGTTCATTTCTTCTCAGTTGTAAAATTTCTAAGTGTTGGCTCAGCACCTGTAGCTCAATAAAATTTTCTAAGTGTCAAGTTGTTTCTGATATCTCCTTTTTTAACCTTCCAATGTCTGTATGACATGTAGTGATATCTCCTATTTAATTCCTGATACTGGTATTTTTTTTTTATTGAATGGTAACTATGTACATTAATGCACTTCTGGGGTACAGTGTGGAGTTTTCACATGCAATCCGAAATACTTCCATCAAACTGATCAATACAGCCTTCATGTCATTTTCTCAGTTATTGTTTTAAAACGTTCTCATCCTACTCTTAGAGAGATTCACTTGTACCCCTGTAAGATAAACCTCAGAAACGGTCCCTCCAATCCCCCTCCCGCCACCCATTCCCCCCCTCCCGTCTCCCTCTCCCCTCCCCACCTTCTTAGGTTATTTGGTTATAGCTTTTATATAAAAGGTATAAATTAGTTTTCATAATAGGGGTATGTACATTGGATACTTTTTCCTCCATTCTTGTGATACTTTGCTCAGAAGAACATTCTCCAGCTCCATCCATGTGAACATGAAGGACATAAAGTTTCCATCCTTCTTAATGGCTGCGTAGTATTCCATGGTGTACATATACCACAGTTTGTTGATCCATTCATGGATCGATGGGCACTTGGGCTTCTTCCATGACCTGGCAATTATGAATTGGGGTGCACTGACCACTCTGATACAAATATCTTTGTTGTAATGCGATTTTTGGTCATCTGGGAATATACTTAATAAAGGAATTACAGAGTCAAATGGCAGGTCTATTTTTAGTTCTCTAAGTGTTCTCCAGATGTCTTTACAAAAGGAACATATTAGTTTACATTCCCACCAGCAGTGTAGGAGTGTTCCCTTTTCTCCACATCCACGCCAGCATCTTTGGTTTTGGGATTTTGTGATAAGGGCTAATCTCACTGGGGTTAGATGGTATCTCAAAGTAGTTTTGATTTGCAATTCTCTGATGGTCAATCATTTTTCTTTATGACTTAGACCGCCCTGCTTCCCTAACCCATAAATATATCTAAACCATATCTCCCAGGAGGTGGATTGGAGAGCTACCCTCACACCTCCTTGCCTGGTAGCCTTGTGATAAAATCTTTTCTCTTTTGTAAAACCTATGTCACAAGTGATTGATTTACTGTGGACGAAAAATGTACATGAGGTTTGGAGCCTGGGGTCCACTGTAGCGAGGATGATCACATCTTAGTTTCCTTCCACTGAAATGATACAAATGATGAGGCAGAGCCCCCCAAAAGGAAGCCTGCAGCTCTGTGATTCTGCAATCTGTGATTCCCACCAGAATAAATTCACGGACCACTGTTAGGTTGTGGTTTCCATGCAGGTTTATCAGAAAATCTTATCTGGATAGAGGCATCACCATACTCTATAGCTTTTGTACATTGTGACCTGGGACATTTTTCAGTATGCAAAACTAATATTAATAAGATACAATTAAGTTATGCTGACACCACTGTACAAACAGCTCAGTGAGGTTTCAAAACCTCAGTATATCAGTGTGTCACAGGTGTGTTCCTGTCCCCATGTGATTGTGTCTTGCTGAATGTGTTTATCATTATTGTTGCAGCATGTCACTGCTTGAATTAGAGCAATGAACCAACCTTTAATTTCTTGTTAAACTTAGCAAAAGTGGAAGCAAAATCAGGGACATGTTAGTCCAAGCTTATTGAAATAATATCATCAAGAAAACAGCAGTGCACAAATGGATTAAATGTTCTAATGAGAGAAGAGAAAGTGTCACTGATGAAGAGAGATCAGGGCAGAACCCGTAGAACTGATGAAAACACTGCAAAATTCATTGAACTGGGTGTCAAATTGCCACCCCACTGCGCATAGCAGACCAGCTAAACTGCAATAGAGAAATAGGAAAATCTTAACAGAAAATATTGGCATGAGAAAGGTGTGTGCAAAATAGTCCCAGCAGAGCTCACTGACAAATAAAAGCAAACAGTTCACAGGGCACTGTCTGTGAAGGACTTTTTAGCCAATAAACAAATAACCGTATTGGGACACCCTCCCTACTCACCTGATCAGCCTCACAATGCCTTTTTTCTTTACTTGAAGACAAAGGAAATATTGAAAGGAAGACACTTTGATAACATTCACAGCATCGGGGATAATGCCACACACAACAGCTCTGATGGCCATTACATAAAATAGTTCCAAAATTGCCTTGAACAAATGACTTACTATTTATTTTGTGGAAGAAACAATACATTTCATTATACACCATTTATGTAAGCCTATAATTACAGAGTCAACAAAAATATCCTTGATCAATGGATGCATTATCAAATGTTGTATAACATTTTTTGAGGATGTCATTCTTCTTCTTCTTTTTTTTTTTTTTTTTTTTTTTTTGGCCAGGGCTGGGTTTGAATCCTTCACCTCCGGTATATGGGGACCAGTGCCCTACTCCTTTGCGTCACTGGTGCTGCCCAGGATATCATTCTTCTATTTACTTGTGAACTGAGTGTGTCAAGGAGCTAGGATGCCAAATAATTTTCATCACATTGTATAACTGTGGTACGGACAATAGTGTATTAGTTTGTAGTGATATTGAACAATTTATTCAATTAACAAGCATGAAATACTTTTGACTTTTTTTAATGAAACATTCTGAGATTAATTAACAAATACCTAAGGGCCTCTCCCTCAGGCAATCTGTGCAATTTGTGTATCCTTGAGTCAGATTAAAATTTGCACACAATGAGTCTCAAGGGGGCAGAAAATACTTACATTTATCTGTAACAACCGGTGAGAACTAGAACATTAGGAAGCCAAAGCAAATTCTCCATTGAGGTAAGTAGAAACATGGCTTTGAAAATTTCTAAGAACGTAACTCAAGGACATATTGACCAAAGATATTGACAGTCACTATACTTTGCAAAACTATTTCTTCCCTCGCAATATACTGTTCTGTCCCCAGTTGGATTAATGTGCAGAATGAACCAGTTACACAGTTATACTGTCTTCAATACTAGGTAATGTTGATTATTTATACCATTTTGGTTTTCAAATTAACTTCATGCTTCAGTCAACTATTTTAACAAGGATATATGTGTTTATTAACTTGGTGGCCTCCTGTCACCTTCTTTCTTTCCTACCTGTGCAGCGTGCCCTTAATAGAGACACGACATGCATTTGTGTTCATGAGAATATTTTCTGAAGGTGAAATGACTTCGCTTGAATTCTAACTCCACCACTTACAATCTAAGATACCTTTGTGAAGTTATCCACCACTCCATGCCTCAGTTCCCTGGCCTTTTAAATGGGATGAAATTATTACATGCTGGTTGGTGTCATTGTGAAGATCATATGGGTTAGTTAGTATCTGTAAAGTGCTTAGAAAATCAGCTGGCACAGAGTTCTTTCTGGGTCTTGATATTAATTTATATTTTTGTTTCTGTGCGGTCTTTTTTTCATAATTCTCCATTAAATGGTCATGAATAATCAATACGGCCAGGTCCTTTTCATGCAAAAGAGAGATGCATGTTTGGGAGATCATTAAAAATAGCTAGTCAATGGGCAAAAAGCAGGGCTGTAGCAAAGGCAGACTAGGATATTATTAGCAAGTTCTACATATGACATATTATAACATGAAATTTTCTATGGGATGAACAAGTTGAGTTTATAGAGATATATTCAACATATATTTAATGGTTTCTTTAATTACTGTCTTATACCTTACTCCATCAATAGTTTAGAAAATCTGTTATTGTCTTGCTTCTTTAAACAAACATGATACTTGACAATAGTATTGTGGTGGGGCCATGTTTGGGGCCAGTAACAGTAGAGCAACCAAGGTCAGTAATGGACAGGTTACTGTTTATGGTTTACATATAGATATTTGTTTTACAAATTACTTGAAAATTTAAATCCCAAAACAAAATTTATATTTAATTTGACATGCTTAAAATGGCTTGAGGTCAAAAGATTTAGGTCATAGTAGCTACATCAAAACACTCACTTCAAAATCTCTTGCCCCTTTCCAAGCACACTTTAGCAATGTCTCAGTGAATGTGAGTGTAGCTGTGAATTTTGACCTGATAAGAAAAGGAATCCCTAATGAGTATTTGAGTTAGAGATAATTTTTCTATAGCTTCCGCATCATATTGTCAATTTTCTTAGAAGACAGTACTTCAAATATAATAAGTATTTATTTTATACCCTACACAGATTACCAAGATACGCCATATGGAAAGACACAATCACACTGCAATAACCAAGGTGACTGAATTTATTCTCATGGGGATCACGGATAACCCCAGGCTGCAGGCACCACTCTTTGGAATCTTTGCCGTCATATACTTGGTCACTGTGATGGGCAACCTGGGCATCATTATCTTAACCCATTTGGACTCCAAGCTCCACACCCCGATGTACTTCTTCCTTAGACACCTGTCCATTACTGACCTTGGTTACTCTACTGTTATTGGCCCCAAAATGATGGTAAACTTTGTGGCATACAAAAATACAATCTCCTACAATTGGTGCGCCACTCAACTAGCATTTTTTGAGATTTTCATCATTACTGAACTGTTTATTCTTTCAGCAATGGCCTATGACCGCTATGTAGCCATCTGTAAACCTCTCCTCTACGTGGTCATCATGGCAGAGAAAGTGCGTTGGATGCTGGTACTGACTCCCTATTTTTACAGCACGTTTGTGTCACTGCTTCTCACAATTAAGTTATTTAAACTGTCCTTCTGTGGCTCTAATGTCATCCACTATTTTTACTGTGACTGTCTGCCTCTGCTATCCATGCTCTGCTCTGACACGCATGAACTAGAGCTGATCATTCTCATCTTCTCCGGCTGTAATTTGCTCTCCTCTCTTCTAATTGTTCTCATATCCTACATCTTTATTTTTGTGGCCATTGTCAGAATGAACTCGGTAGAGGGAAGGTCCAAAGCCTTCTCTACCTGTAGCTCCCATCTGACAGTGGTGGTCGTGTTTTACGGGACATTACTGTTTATTTATTTGCAGCCCAAATCCAGCCATGCTTTTAATATTGATAAAATGGCCTCTGTGTTTTACACCCTGGTAATCCCTATGCTGAATCCATTGATCTACAGTTTAAGAAACAGAGAAGTGAAAGAGGCTCTAAAGAGAACATTAACTATTCAATTCAAAATTGCCACTTAATCTCTTAATATTCAGTTGCATAGTAGGGTCCAGCCACCTTAGTTTAGTACTTGATCAAACCAATTATAACATCAAAAAGTAGACATATTTTACCTGCTTAAGTTTTGTTCCCTTTCTGAACAAAACACTGTCTCTTACATCTTCTCCACCTCAGTGCAATAGATAAATACTCTAGCTAGTTCCTATAAGCTCTAAGTGATTTTTACAACCATAATAGAACCTATATTATTTACAAACAAGATAAATCATACACAACTTTTGTTGAACTTAGACTTGTAGCCGTAAAAAAAAAAGTCCTAAATAGTTAAAAGAGGACAAAATTAGCTATAATATTAGTAATAGATATTGCAGTCACTGGGTATTAAAGATGAATTATATTGAACCATGGAGAATGTGTAGGCTAGGAAGATAACAAGAAACTAAGTAAGTATGTGTTTATAATATAACATGCCAGGACTGTTTTAAAAATGTGGGTAAAGTAGGAAATAAAGCATGCTACCTCAGAATAAGGTTTTCAGTCAGTCATAACTTAATAGTTCATATGTCAGAGATACTGTTGGCATTTCGGAAGACTTTTGATTTGGGCCCTTTAGAAAAACATTGAGTAATTCCATACTCTCTTGTGTAGATCCTCACATTATAGCAAATTTTGGTTTACTATATGGCCTCATGATAAAATTTAGAACAGCCAAACTCAGGATAAATGAGTCAGATGTCATTTGGCATCTGTTATAATAGAATCCAGATTTTGAATTACCTGTATCAGTGATAAGACAGTTTAAAGAGAACAGATGGACTCAGGGTTTAATTGCATCTGCATTCCTGTCCCCTTCTTGTCCTTCATGAGTCTATATACACAGTGAGATGGACTCTGTGCTAACAAAATATTCATTCAGACTGTGGTCTCCCTCAGTCAATAAATGGATTCCTCTCATCCTAGTATTCTCCTACTTGTTTAAATAGGCCTCCCTTTTCAGATTTTAAAAATATGCATGCATTTCCAATTATGTATGTTTTGACACAAATTATTATGCAAAGCAAAATCTGTGAGAAAATTGAATCAGAAAATGAATCAAGATGTCTTTATCCCAAACCCATTCATTTTATTTTAGTCTGTAACCATATTGTATTTTACTTTATCTCAAATATAAATTGAACAAAAGAACAGTACTATAAAATTGCAGTATCCAATCCTATCAAATTCATTTTATTGTGATAACTTCAGGTCCTGTCCCTTAGGATATTTATTGTTATAAATAAATTTTAATTTCTAGGGCAATATTTTATATTTTATTGCATAGACTTAACTCTTTGATTTTATATTTTAATTTGCATACCTTTTTACAACTCATGGGTTAAATGAATTTAATAACATTCTCTAATATCATCCATACAAAAAAGGCTTAGCAATCATGTTATACTTACATACATATCATGTCTCCTGAAACTTTTTCTTATTTGAGAAGTTAGTAGCAGCATTGTTCTTAGCCAATAATTCTTAAATTATATTTTTCATTTTTAAATTATTTATTAAGTCATAACTGTGTACATTAATGCATTTATGGGTACAGTGTGCTGATTTGATATACAATGTGGAATGATTACATCTAACTGGTTAACATAACAGCCTCCTTGCTTACTTACTTGTTGTGGTAAAAACATTCACAGTCTATTCTTAATAGTTTCGAAATGTATCCTTACATTATGCACATTAGGTTGGATACCCCCAAATACCCTCCCTCTTCTCAGCTTCCTCCTCCCCTCTCCTCTCTTTCCTCTTCCCTCCATCTTTCTAGACTATAGTTAAGTTTTACCATTCCTATGAATGTGTGGGTGTTTATATACTGATTTCATAGTAATATTAAATACATTGAATACTTTTATTTCCATTCTTGAGATACTTTACTAAGAAGAGTATGTTCCAACTCCATCCAGGTAAACATGAAAGATGTGAAGGCTCTGTCTTTTTTATGACTGCATAGTATTCCATGGTGTACATATACCACAATTTGTTAATCCATTCACGAATCAGTGGGCACTTGGGCTGGTTCTATGACTTGATAGTTATAAATTGGGTTGCAATAAACATTCTGGTGCAAATGTCTTTGTTGTAAAATAATTTTTGTTCATCTAGGTAAGTACCTCGTAGGAGGAATGGAGGATCAAATGGTATGTCCACTTTTAGTTCCTTGAGTATTCTCCAAACTTCTTTCCAAAAAGGCTGTATTAGTTTGCATTCCCACCAGCAGTGTAGAAGTGTTCCCTTCTCTGCACATCCATGCCAACATCTATAGTTTTGGGATTTTGTTATGTGGGCTAATCTGACCCCTATCTTTCACCATTAACAAAGATTCTTACTGGATAAAAGGACTAAACTTAAGACATGAAACTATAAAAGTATTAGAAGATAGTGCAGGGAAAATGCTTGAACATTGGGAGAATTTTTTATAAGGAAGATCCTGGGGCAATTGAAGCAACTCCAAAATTATATTACTGGGATCTGATCAAATTAAAAAGCTTCTGCACAGCCAAGAGCACAGTAAATAAAGCAAACAAACAGCCTTCAGAGTGGGAAAATATATTTTCAGGTTATGCTTCGGATAAAGGTCTGATAACTAAAATCCACAGAGAGTTCAAACTAATCAATAAGAGAAAAATAAATAACCCCATTTCCATGGGGTTCTGTTTCTACTTGAACAGAAGCTTCTCTGAAGAAGGCAGGTGCATGGCTTACAAACGCATGAAAAAATGCTCACCATCTTTAATCATCAGAGAAATGCAAATCAAAACCACTTTGAGATACATCTAACTCCAGTAAGAGTACCCCACATAACAAATCCCAAAACTATTCATTTTTAATATCAGCAGACAACTCTAGAGATTAGAACAATCAGTTTATATTTAGCTACTCCTTGATTAATAGACATTTGGTTGGTGGAAACTTTTTTTTTTTGGTTATTATAAAGGAATACTGTAATAATTTCATACTAAACAGCCTTCTGTTTATAAAGTAATGTATTGTTGCTGTTATATATTAAAATAAATTTATAAGTCTTCTGCCCCATTCTACTAAAGCACTGTTGGGAACATGTTTTGCATGTACATATAATAATTTGAAATATTAAAGAAAACACTGACGAATAATGCTATGAATTGCGATAGTTTTCCAAGGAGTGTTTTTTTTTTATTCTCCATAGTAGGATATAAATATTTACTTACATATCAGTCTCACTGTATAAGTGTAAAATTGCAAAATGTCATTATAAGTGTGTAATGTCAGCTATTTGATATCATAGCTAAAAGATAAATGGTTCTTCAGCATTCCCTTCTTTTCTACCACTAGTTTATAGTATTTGTAAACTTTGCTGGGTGCCTCCATTTTCTTTAACAGTTATGAAATACATATTCTCATCATAATTATAAAGATGAATAGTTGAGAAATAATGGTGCCAGACTACATGAAAATCTTTCTACTATGTAAACATACATTCTCCATCTTCTTCCCAGAGTGGGAACATTTAGCTTTCCTTGGTTTATTTTCACTCTGTGTCTAATTAATGGCCTCATGCACCCATAACTTTTACCTTGGAAATTGAAATATATTTGTATTGGTATTTAAATAACAAAAGGGGCAAGGCCCTAGTAATTGCATTTCATATAGCCAAACTAATTATTTCTAAAGATTAATGATTTCTAAAAGTCTGATTTCCTACATGAGTTCTGTAAAGAATTTCTTCAATTCATATCCCATGATTTCTTTATTCAAGCACAAAATACATATTCTTTCTTGAAGGGATTTTTTTCATGGACATCAAATGTTTTGCATGAAATAGGAGCTATTCTGGTTTTAAGATTGGAAAGCGTTAACAAAATTACCATTTTATTCTCATCATCCAAATAGTTCATTTTAAATTCAATGCCACAGGGTTGAGAGTAAGAAACATTTTTTAAGAAGGCTCGATTTTAACTAACTCATTAAATGTTAATGTTTATTTTAATTTCCGCTATCAAAAGTGACTTCTCAGAGTGGACAGGTCTAAATCTAGCTTCACAGTGCACAGACAAGGTCCCCTAGGTCCTGCAGTAGGTCGATTCTATATAGCACAGTTCAGAATAGCCAAATCTAAAAAAAAAAGAAATTAGTTAATAAATGAGGTAGAGTCTATGGAAAAAATAAATAAAAAAAATCTTGCAAAAGAACAAAGTCAGGCAACATAACACAGAATTCAAGAATGACTATAAAACTACAGCACTCAAGATAATGCATTGTGTTATAAAGATAGACAAATAGATTGGTGGAACCACATAAAGAGTCCAAAATATATGCACATATTTATTTTCAATTGAATATTCATTAAGAAGCCAACTAATATAATGCAATCCCAGATATCTGTAAATATATCCTACAGGTGAATAAAGGCAACCTAGGAAAAATAAGAAGAAAGATGTGAAACAATTCTTCACAGAATAAATATTAATGGCCAATAAGCAGATGATGAAGAAGTCCAACATCTTTAACTATCAGGGAAATGAAATTGCAGTCACAGTGACATGTACTTCCTACTCTCTAGTTTTGGTAAAATTAAAAATATTGCATTACCAAGTACCCAGCATCAAGTTGCTAAGAAGAGTCAACTACGTTTTTCATCTCCTGAAATGATCCCATTGGCATGTGCCATGGTGCTTTAACTTGGCAAACAATTGCCAGTTTTAAATAAAGTTAAATGCACAACCAACATATGGAATTCACCTTCTGGATGTTTACCCAGGAGGAATAAATACATGTCCAGAGTAATTTGTGCACATGTATTTTATAAATAGCTTTATTCAAAACTATGACAAAATAGGAATGTTTATACTGTCCATCAACAAAAAGATAAATTGTGACATATTCTTAAAATAGAATGCCACTCAGCAATAAAATTTTATGAACTACCACTGATACACACAGCAGCAAGGATGAGTTTCAAGAGCATTAATCAGACACAAACTCAGTATTATTCCTTTTTTCATGAAGTTATGAAACAAATAAACTAAAATATAGTGTTGGAACATCACATAATGGAGTTGGAAAATTTACTCCAAGGTGACATTGATGAATAGTTGGGGGTTATAAAAATATTCTCTTAACTATAAGAAGAAACATTTTGCAAATGTCGTCCTTGTGCACAATACATTTTACTGTATTGAATTACTGCTCTTTCAACAGAAATCAATGTAATATGTCCAGTCCATTTTTTTTGTTTTATTGCATTATAACTGACTAATAAAAACTATGTTAAGGTGTATAATACAAAGTTATCTTAAATGTGCACATTGTAAAATGATTACCACCATCAAGCACACATGGTTCACTTTTTTTGTGTCTGTATAGTGAAAGCATTTAAAATCTATTCTGTCAGCCCGTTTCAAATGCACGATACTGTATAAGTAACTACGATCACCAAGCTGAACATTAGACCTCTAGAATTTACCGATCCTGTATGACTTAAACATTGTGCTCTTTGATCAAAATCTCCAAGTTGTCCCCACCTTACATCCCCTGGGCCACCCCATTCCCACTGCATCCACCATTCTAATCTCTGCTTCTGTGAGTTTGAATATTTTAGATTCTACAGAAACGTGTGAACATGTAGTAAAATATGACCCTTTTAATAATATTTCTGTTTCTTAGAAGTTTCTCTCATATTTCTATATAATTCCTAAAATAAAATTTTAAAAGAATATATCACATACCAAATGTATGCGTATAATTCACTTAATACATTTCCAAATTGTGCATTTAGCTTTCAGTATTGCCCTGCACAGAATAATGAAGATTTTATTTGTGTATTTTAATAACTTGTATTACTTCTGGAACAAACTTCCAGAATCTGGTTTTCTGCCCAGTAAAGGGATCCATCTTTTTGACTCTTTAAGGGTCTCTAGAAAGAGGTTCAGAATAATTATGCTTCTCAGTTCATGGCACATTGCCACTAGTGAGCTGGCAAAGCCACTTTCTTAATTGTTTTCCAGTTTCTTGTGTTATGAGCTAAATTGTGTTCGCTAAAAATTCATATCTTGAAGCCCTAGCCCCCAGTACCTCAGAATTTATTTGAAAATTGAATCTTTAAAGAGGCAATCAAAAGAAATTGGGGTCATTGAATGGGCCCTAATTCAATAAAATTAATGTCCCTGTAAGTACAGGAGAAAAGGATAGAGAGAGGGAGATGGGCCAGTCACATGCATAGGGCCCAGACTGTGGGCCAAGGAGGTGACGGCACAGTGAAAAGGCAGCTGTCTGCAGGCAAAGGGGAGGGGCCTCGTTACCAAACCTGCTGACATCTCCTTCTGGGATTTCTATGTTCTAGAATGGGAAGAAAATTCATTTCTATTGCTTAAGCTATGAAGCCTGCAATACTTTGTTAGGACAGTCCTCAACAGGTAACCACCATAGATAATGTGAATATTGTCATCGTCTTGTGTTCTTCCATGGTATACAGTATTGTCCCCACATGCATGAATTTATGCTTTCTTTAAATATCATCTTGTCATATACCTTTACTTTCAGCTTTAATTTAAGACCTCTAGAAGATGACCGTGTAATATACAAAAAGTTCTTAATCCCCAAGGGAAAGAATTTCCCCAAGGTATATATTACTTTCTACATAATTCTATCAGTCATCACATGCATAAAAAATATATACCTAACATGTTCAGTATTTAAAATAATGCATTTATATCTCAAGAAAGCTAGAAATTGAAAATAATACAAAATAGTCTGGTCTTTGCCAATGGTTATCTTCTATTTTTTCTCACCTGAAATGTAAGCATAAAAGAAAAGCATAAAATAATTATTTTAATACATGAGGATCGTTTCTTGGAAAACACATCCTTCTTCGAACATCCACATTACCCAATTTCTTTAAATAATTTCGTAGCCAATTTTATACTTTGAAGTAGAAGGGCAATGGGGAAGTCAACAAAGCTACTGACATAAACCTTTACGGATACAGTTAGAACTAATCTGAGGGCTAGGCCATCAATTCCTAGATCTCACGTGCTCCATTTTTGTTATAATGACTCTCCAAAGAGACATAAGTTACTTTGACAAAAACACTTTAACCAGATGTCATGGAATTGAACCCAATGTCAACAATAATGAGCTCGAACTCCCACAGAGAAGACTCACAGGGGGTTCTCACTGAATACCTAGAGGGAGACCTTGTTAAGGAACCAATCCCAGGTGGCATCTTCACCCGGAGGTAAAAGGCAATGTGTGCATCGTGTCTTAGATTACCAATGCTCAGAGTTAGGGTCTCAAAGGTTTACAGAACCTCATCCTCTCTTATTGCTGCATCCATGTAGACCCTCTCACTGAGAACCCGAGCAGTTCTCCACTCGAGGTGGGTTAAAAATATTTATTTTTATACAATGGTTTTTAAAGGAAAAAAAAATACCTCAGTGAAACATTTTATAGCATGGTTTTAGTTTTGCAATATTATCCAAAATGTTTCAGACAATATTTTGTAAAAGGTAATTGGATACACAACTACCCAAAATCTAAATGATACCCCATTTTGAGAATATGAATATACATTGCAACTTTCTCTGAAAGAAATATAAAATCTGATATCCTTCAGGCAAAAATGTATCTACACATTTATACATACATGTGTATACAGGTCTGTATGTACATAAGTATATAATATATATGTGTGTATGTCTGTGTATGTATGTGTACACAGTGTCCACAAAGTTCGTGTGCAGTTTGAAATTTACATCTATTTTAAATTGCACATGAACTTTATGGCCACCTTATGTGTGTGTGTGTAAACATTATTTAATTAGTATAATAGTGGAACATGTTTAATCTATGATAAATACGTCTGCCAACATTTTGGTAAAAAAAGTACCTCAAAGATGGATTTCTAAAACATGTCAAAAAGAAAGCTTCTATTTGAAGAGAGGTGTTTGCATGAATAGGAGACTTTGTGAAACTCAGAACCTTAGAGTCTTGGTTTGATAGGTCATACCCTCTGCTCTGTAATCAAAGAAAACATAAAACCCAGGAAGCAAATATTTATTTTCTGGATTTCCCTTAGTTCAACTGACCTAAATGAGAATGTTTAAAATAAGTTCTCTTTCTTTTTCTTCTACCATAAATTTTACAATAAAAAAATGCAAAGTACATGTAAACCATGTATGAAGAATTCTTGTGATAGTCTAATATTGTTACCCATTGGTTGCAGAACAGTGGTGCTGCCTTAAAGTATCTTTCTACCATCCAAGTTAAACACTAGTATTATTAAAAATAGTATTATTAAAAAGATTGACCATGGCTAGAGAATAATGAGGAACTGACATCCTCAATTACTACAAAACTCAAGTTTGGGGCTCTACTTGACACCATGTTCATTTCTGTTTTGTGATTGCCTGGGGCCACTGCTGCAAATGGTGGGCAGACTTCTTTCAGAGATGTTATCTTTCACAAAAAAGGTAGTAATTTCAGAACAATCAATAAGCATAAGAATACAGAAGATCAGAGTTAAAAACATATCAATGTGTACCTGCTAGGATAGCACAATTAGAAAATTAATACGGACCTGATTACAAAATGTATGAAAAACAAGGCCAAAGGGTTTTTCAGTTATTCTGGAATATTGCTCTTATACATCTTAGCAACCCAAAAGCCTAATAACTGGCATTTTTACCAGTAAATATGAGAGAATTATCACTTACTGATCCGACAGGATAAAATAGGCAATGACAGAATTAATGAAGACCGGACCTAAGGAAGGAGAAGAGAAAGGTGGGTAGGATGGGAAATTATTCATAGAAATTAGCAAATAATGCACTCTGGACCTTAAAGAGGATATTAGGGGATGAATCTAATGTTGCTGTTAAAATGATTGCTCTTAAGATTTAAAGGCTGCATTTTCAAATAAAGCATAAAGCAGGTCATATACCAAGTTTCAACAGAATCAGGGTAGATGATACAATTTGGAAAGGTTAACATTGGCTGATAGGTAATACGTCTGTTAAGGCAGACATGGAGAGACCAAAGGCTGCAGGCAGACTACTAAAAACTGCAATCCCTCAGGAGGCAAGGTAAGAAAGAGCCATGGAGTACTTTCTATGCCAGTGTAGCATTTTCAGGATACTCACCCTTGCCTAGAATCCCAGAATACACTTCCTGTCATTCACTAAGTAGCCAGTTCCTTCCAAACCTTTAAATTGAATTGAAGCGCCAACTTCTCAGAGAGGCCTTTCCTTAACATTCCTTGTGAAATTATTCTCCCTGGTTCTCCTAATGTGTCTTCTTGTTTAATTTTTATTATAATTATTTTAATATGTAATTATCATATTTACATGTTTCTGGGACAGATTTTTGTCCCTTCCCTATCATTGGAGGATCTATTCCATAATGTGAGGGATAAGTAATTTATCTGAAGCCTGAACACGGCTTAACATAGAAATTCATCAACGATGTGGTAAATAAATAAAAAAGAGGATGATTTAAAGAAACTCAGAAAGAGAATTATGCTTGATATCACAAAGAA
This sequence comes from Galagoides demidoff, assembly GCA_963574575.1. Lineage (NCBI taxonomy): Eukaryota > Metazoa > Chordata > Mammalia > Primates > Galagidae > Galagoides > Galagoides demidoff. The sequence goes on from CAUYQV010110839.1 coordinate 35,292, forward strand.
ACTGATATCAGATAATAATTTTAGGAATTACTTTTTCTTATCTATTTTATTTGTCATTTTATTTTTTTCTGGCAGCAGAATAATTTTATGTTTTTCTCCCTATTTTATCCCATAGAATGAGAGAAAATGTCAGCAGATTTAGACATTTTTCACTTAGACATTTATGAGACTATAGTCTTGACTCCTTAGCACTTATCTCTGCATTTTCAAATAAGGCACTATGAACAGGATTTCTTTGGGCCAGGTCTCCACCACTGAAATTAGCAATTATTAATAGAAAAGAACTTTTAATTTGCTTACAAGGTGATTATTCTTTAACAAAAGAAAATATTCAGCCATATTAAAATAGCATGAAATTTTACGAAAAATGGGTGCATTGTAATTATCACAGAAATATTATAAAATGAAGATATTTATTTTTATTACAATAATGAAACAAATCAAACTTGACAAAATAACTATAAAAAGATTAACTAAAATTAAGAGAAGATAGATTTTGCAAGTTATAAAAATAATATTATAAAATTTTATAAATAAGATAATTGAAATAAAATACAATAGAAAATCTATGAGCGGCTCGGCACCTGTGGCTCAATCAGTTAAAGCACCAGCCACGTACACCTAAGGTGGTGGGTTCGAATCCCCAACCTGGGCCCGCCAAACAACAATGATGGCTGCAACCAAAAAATGGCCGGGCATTGTGGCAGGCGCCTGTGGTCCCAGCTACTTGGGAGGCTGAGGCAGGAGACTCGTTTGAGCCCAAGAGTTGGAGGTTGCTGTGAGCTGTGATGCCATGGCACTTTACCCAGGGGGATAGCATGAGGCTCCATCTCAAAAAAAAAAAAAAAGAAAAAGAAAAAAGAAAATCTATGAGCAATGGTACAAACTTGTAGGATAAGAAGAAAAGGACCAATGAGAAGGATGGTACACTAAACAGAATCTGGTAAAGCATAACATCAAGGAATTACAGACCA